>KE505888.1:161157-172586 GCA_000441515.1 Elaeis oleifera | reverse complement strand
TTCGAATTGTGTCCCCATGAAAGAAATGTTTAAATAATCACCTAATCGTTCCAAAATTTGTTATTCAAGTTGATGTCGAGAAAAAGTTGATCCATTAGTATGATCATGTTTCAAAGCATTTTAGTCCATTATGCAAGTTCCTATGTTAAAAATTATTGAGATTTATAAAAAGTTCATTTGGAAGAGATAATATCTTCTTGTTAATGCAATTAAGCAAGACCAAATTTTCTTTTAGAAATAGTAGAATATAAGATATCTTCCTTTAAATGAAAAATAGATGACAACAAAATGTTTCATCATTCATACATTAAAGTCGTTGGTCTACATAGTTGACATCCACCTTCAAGTTGTTATGGAACTAAGGATTCACATGAGGACAAATGTAATATATATAAATATATATATGTTGGGGGGTAATTTGTCATCCAGGCCGAAGACATGAAACAGCAGGAAGGTATGTGATAGATATATCTCTCCTGAAGCATGAAAGGACTGTCTGAAGGAGATCATTCAGTACATAACTCTGGATTTCCCCAATCCTAACTGCAGACCCTAACGATCCTTGATTCCTAGCAATCTTCTCAAGTAGAACATCAAAGTCTGACTGATCCCAATTTCGGTCTCAAACCTAGACTCTATCAACCGATCCTAGTCTCCACAACAACTGGCATCTAGACAGACCGATCTCTGACTTCGATGGCAGGTAAGCTTCAGACAACACCGATACTTATTCCTATGAGCACGACTAGCCCTGGCCATTTTCTTCCTATGACACCCATCTTCATCAGACCGCACCGAAGCCTCCTCAACCGAAACTAGTCCAATCCTACCTACACCCTCATTTCAAATTTCAAAGCATCTGCGACACTACAACTAGCTTCGAAATAGATAACGCACGTGTAACTGCCCGATCTCAAAGATTTTGGCCGAAAATCTAGCCACATCACACCTATATCGGCCAGACAACCTGCCAAAAATGGCTTTCCAGCCCTTGCCTACAAACAACCTCCAGGGACCCCAAGATATGCGCACACAATCTCTCTAAAATACTCTTCTATTTTTTTGAGATCTGACTTGAGCGTCGGAAGATCTCCGTTGGAGCTAACTCCGGTCAGGACTTATCTTGCAAGTCACTTCCCAGGAAGGATGCACCACCGCTCCAGTTATTCCGACCGAGATCCGAATTTCAGTGACAACAGATTGGAGCTAGAGGAAAGACTTCACTGGCCTAATTTTGAGCAGGAGATCGAGACCATGGTCCCGTGCAGAACATCTTCCCGATAATCCAACGCCACCACCTCCAGGACGGCGGAGAACACGGCCAACCCCAGGCCCAAGCGCAACTTCAGGAGGTTCCTCGACCACCTCTGCCACCGGTGGTGACCATCAGTGCGAAGCAGTTCAACCTGCTATTTTAGTAGATGCAGACCTTGACCACCGCCATCCAGGCGATGTAGCAACTCTATACTGCACCGGCAACGGCAGCGCCGGCATAGTAGATCAGTGCTACACCTATGGCAGTAGCACAACCAACCAACGCTGCACCAATGGCGGAGCCGCAACCAACCAACCTTGTACAGCAACCCATGCCGCCACCATAGGAGCGACCATAGATCCCCTCGTGGAGCCTTAAGCGGGGAGGCAAACCACCATAGACGGCCTCGAAGCCCAAAGCGAAGAAGGCGGTGGTCTCTGAGTCTCTGTTCTAAGCAGGAGTCAACCCCTAGCTGACGATCTCCACACTATTTGGAGGATTGTACTGCCCAAGATGCAAACATCAACCATAAGCTCCAGGAGATGAATGAGCAGATTGAGGCACTTCATAACCAAACTCCAATGCGGGATGATGGATACCACACGGACCCACCATTCAGCATTCGGATTATACAAGAATCGCTCCCCCAACTTCAAGATGCTGCAACTAGAGAGCTACCACGGAACTACCGGTCCCATAGACCATTTGGAAAGCTTTAAGGTCCTGATGCTTTTTCACGGGCTACCGATGCTACCCTCTATCAAACTTTTCCATCTATCTTGAAGGGCATAGCTCGGCACTGGTATTCAAGTCTGAAGCCACAGACGATCCACTCATTTGACCCAATGAGTCAATTGTTCATGGGTCACTTTGTCAGCAGCAGGAGCCAGTGGAAAGGATCTGACTTTCTAGTCAACATCAAGCAGGAGGGAGAGTTAATCCGATCCTATCTCAATCATTTTAATGCGACTGTACTAGAGGTTCGCAACCTAGATCGATCGATCGCCATGACAACCCTAAAGGGTGGACTTCTGAAGAATGATCTTCGATACTTTCTGAAGAAGACCTACCCTCACGACTTTATTGATATGTTGGCTCGGACGGAGAAGTATGTATAGGCCGATGAAGCATTTGAAGATGAGCCTCCGACAAATGTGGCTGACGGAGAGAAGAAGAAAGAAGAGGAGACAAAGTCTCCACCGAGGGATCGATAGAACTCTCACTCTCCATCCAGACATCGGAGATCCTGAACTCTCCCATGGAACCCCCGACAAAGAAACTCCTTTAGAAGAGAGCGACGTGTCTCCACCTAAGAGATTCACAAACTACATGCCGCTGAATGCTGCCCGAGCCTAAGTATTGATGGAGATCAGAGATCAAATCCCTCGAGTAGAAAAATTGCGGACCCATCCAGGTAGTTGAAATCCTAACAAGTACTGCCTCTACCACCTCGACCATGACCACGACACCGAAGAATGCCTTCAGCTTCGAGATGAAATCAAGGAGCTTATTCAGTGTGGGTGCTTGGATCGGTTTATCAGGCATTGGTAGAAGCAGTCGAAAGAATGGCGATCGCCTTGCCCACCAGAATAGCGACAAAGAGAGCCCTCTGGAGATCGACCTCCCGTCAGAGTAATAAACACAATAATTGGGAGGCATCGAAGCAGAGCGGAGAAGTTGGCCAAACCTATCAAGAAGAGAACTGAAGAGTCCATTGTCTTTACTGAAGAAGATGCTCAAGGAATTCGGTTCTCGTACAATGATGCAGTGGTTGTATCTTTAAACATTGCAAATGATGATGTATGCTGTATTCTGATTGATAATGAAAATTCGGTAAACGTATTATCATATGATACTTTCTTTCAAATGTATATACCCCTGAATGTCTAGGATGACAAGACTCACCTCTTATGGGATTTATCGAAGATGCAGTGCCAGTTGAAGGAGTCATAACTCTCCTTGCAATAGCCGAATGATCTCCCGCCAATCCGAGGCCCAAGTTGATTTCTCAGTGGTTCAGGCACCATCGGCCTACAACATCATTCTCAAATGCCCAGACTCAACGCTCTCCAAGCGATAGTGTCCACCTACCATTTGAATATGAAGTTTCTAACTGAATTCAGAGTTGGTAAAATTCACGGAGATCAAGCCCTAGCACGATAGCGCTACACCATCGCACTTCATGGCACAGGACCTTCTAAAGCTTATCCAGTGGATGGACTGGACACCCACGACGAGCTATCTGAAGAATGTGGAAGGCCAGTGGACGACCTAGAGACAATCCCACTAAATGATCACAGCAAGGAGCACACTGTCCAAATCAAATCAAACCTCGATCAACCCAAAAATGCCTCATCTCCTTTTGCAAGAAATACGGACGTGTTCGTCTGAACCCCAGTTGATATGCCAGGCATCGACCTGGAGATGATGACGCATCGACTAAGCGTCAATCTGAACTACTGACCCGTTAAACAGAAGAAAGAAGCTTCGTGCCCAAACGACAGAAGGTAATAGCTGAAGAGGTGGACAAGTTACTCGATGTTGGCTTCATCCGGAAGATAACCTACCCAAGCTGGATCGCGAACGTGGTCCTGGTGAAGAAAGCAAATGGCAAGTGACAGATATACATCAACTTCATCGATCTCAACAAGGCATGTTCGAAGGACCGCTATCTCCTACCTTCCATCGACCAGTTGGTTAATGCCACTTCAGGACATGAACTCCTCACCTTCATGGATGCCTTTTCGAGATACAATCAAATCTGGATGGCATCCGAAAATGAGGAAAAATTACTTTTATCACTGATCGAGGTCTCTTCTGTTATAGGGTTATGCCCTTCGACCTAAAGAATGAAAGTACAACTTATCAGTACCTTGTGAACAAGTCTTCAAGGATCAAATCGGACAGAATATGAAGGTCAATGTGGATGACATGCTCATCAAGAGCAGGACCTCCCAAACTCATATTGAGGACCTCTAGGAAACCTTCGCCACTCTGAGGAAGTACCAGATAAAACTGAACCCAACTAAGTGCGTCTTCGACGTTACTTTGGGCAAGTTCCTAGGGTTCATGGTGTCCAGCCAAAGAATAAAAGCCAATCCTAAGAAGATCAGAGCCATACAGAAGATGACCCACCTAAGAACATAAAGAAAGTTCAGCGCCTCACAAGCAGTGGCTGCACTGAACCGATTTGTCTCTAGATTGACTGAGCACTGCCTCCCATTCTTTCAAACCCTGAGACAGTCAAAAAACTTCCAATGGACCAAAGAGTGCCAACAAGCCTTCGAGGAGTTAAAAAATATCTTAGTTCTGCACCGCTCCTCAGCAAGTCGCTGATTGATGAAGAACTCTACTTGTATTTAGCGATCTCTCTAGCTACCACATAAGCGTGGCATTGATCCATGAGCAAGATAAGATCCAAAGACCGATCTACTACAATCGAGTCTTGCATGACACGGAGACCAGATATACCAGACTGAAAAGTAGATCTTCGCCCTTATCATTACAGTTCGAAGACTTCGGCCCTACTTTCAGGCGCATCCCATTGCAGTGCTAACTAATCAACCACTTAAGGCAGTTTTGCACCGACCACACACTTCTGAGTGATTGGCGAAATGGACGATTGAACTTGCAAAGTTTGAGGTAAAGTTCCAACCTCGGCCCTCTATTAAAGCTCAAATTTTGGCAGACTTCATTGTGGAATGCACCATCTTGGAGGATCAAGAAACGCTATAGCCAACTCAAGAAGAAGATGCCCCGACCGAACAAGGTCCATTAGGAGAACCAAACGATCTTTGGTTAGTGTATGTGGATGGATCATCGAACTCTGCAGGATCGGGAGCGAGCCTGTTACTTCTTGGGCCTGAAGGATTTGTCGTTGAGTACGCCCTGAGATTCGACTTTCCAACCACTAATAATGAAACTGAGTATGAAGCTCTCCTCATCGGAGTGAAAATTGCAAGGGAGCTCGAGGTACGAAAGCTTAGGATCTGCACCAATTCACACTAATGATAGGACAAGTGAAGGGAGACTTTGAGACCCAAAAGGGGAATATGAAGAAGTACCTCCAAAAGGTAAAGGACCTAACTTCGGTGTTTGTTGACTTCAAGATTTAGCAAGTACCTCGATCCAAGAATTCTAGAGCCGATCTACTATCCAAATTGGCCACATCGGCTCCAAGAGATCTCTCCCAAAAGTCATTCTTTGAGATTCTGAAGAAGCCCAGCACTGAAGAGCCAGTTCCAGTCTTGTAGATTGACCACGAACCTTGTTGGATGGATCCCTTGGTCTGCTTCCTACGAGACAGAATACTACCTACAGATCCTAAAGAGGCTCGAAAGATCAAATACCAAGCTCTCAGTTATGTTTTTTACGAAGGCAAAATTTATAAAAGATCCTTCTCCCTACCACTTCTCACATGCCTTCATTCTTCCCAAGCCGAGTACGCCCTTCGAGAAGTGCACGAAGGGATATGTGGAAACCATCGGGGGAGCAAATCACTGGCCTACAAGATACTTCGGCAGAGGTATTACTGGCCCACGATGCAGGATGATGTAGCTGACTTCACCAAGCGCTGTGACCGATGTCAACGGATCATCAATATCCAGCACCAACCGACTGTTCTGCTAGTCCCAATAGTTGCTCCTTGGCCGTTCGCCCGATGGGAGATGAATATTTTAGGCCCCTTTCCACCGACATTAGGCTAGAGAAAGTTTTTACTTGTGGCCATCAACTACTTCACCAAGTAGAAGCTAAGCCCCTTGCCAAAAACATGGAAGCCAAAATAACAGACTTTGTCTAGAAATTCATTATTTGTCAATTCGATCTCCCACGGGTGTTGATCACCAACAATGGACACCAATTCTCGGATTCCAAATTCGCCAAGTTTTGTCAAAGATTTTAAATGCCGTAAGACGGGACTATCCTGATTTTCAGATGGAACGGAACGTGTCGCCGTCTTGCCCATCCCGACATTTGGGATGAAAGATGTCTCAAGGCATCTCAATTGGGATGCTGGGATGCTAGTGGGATGGCCTATCCCAACATATGGGATGGTACCCCATCTCTGTGTCCCACGGGACATCCTGTTGGGACCTGAATCCTCAAAGCTACAGCATTTCCCAGCACTTCATTTCTGTAGGACACCTGTAGGCCAACAGCGAGGCTGAGGTAACTAACCGTACCCTTTGCAGGGGTTGAAGGTCAGGATCGATCAAGCTAAAGGAGCATGGGTGGACGAGCTACATAGTATGCTTTGGGCCTACCGAACCACTCAAAGGACACCCACAGGAGAGACTCCCTTCAACCTCTCCTTCGGAACGGAAGCTATCATCCCTATAGAAATCGGACTCCCTTCACATCAAGTTGAGGGCTATGATAACCAAAGTAATTCAGAACAACTTCGTGCCAACCTAGATCTGCTCGAAGGAGTTCGTGAGAAAGCATGTGTGGATGATGGCCTATCAGCAAAGGGTGGCACAATACAACTCCTGTGTTCGAAACAAAAAATTCAAATATGATGATCTAGTCCTACGCCGAGCCCAAGTCCCCCAATCTACAGAATGCAGAAAATTATCTCTGCAGTGGGAAGACCCCTACCAAGTAGATGAAGTCGTCAGACTGAAAACTTACCACCTCAAGCAACTAAATGGAACACCCTTACCTCAGCCATGGAACTCAAAGAACCTCCGAATATACTGTCAATGATGTAACTTGACAATCAACTAATAAAATGATCCTTTTTCAAGAATATTATTATCTCTTGCGACCAACAAGCCGAAGACCTCAGTGACTAAGAAGCAGAGGCTAACCTACAAAGACTCCCAAAGGCCGCTCGCTTTTCAACGAGCCAATGCACATGAAGACCTTAATCATGCAAGAAGCGAGGGCTAACCAAAAGAACCCTCGAAATCCGTCAATCCAAGGGATCAACAACAAAACCTTGATGACTAAGAAACGGAGGCTAACCTATAAGGACCCCTGAAGGCCGTTCGCTTTTCAACAAGCCAACGCCCATGAATACTTTAGTCATGCAAAAAGTAGGGACTAACCTATAAGGATCTCCAATATTCGCCATTCCAACTTCGCCATTCTAACCTACATGGGCTAAAGATCTCAGCGACTAAGAAGCAGGGGCTAATCTATAAAGACCCCTGAAGGCCGTTCGCTTTTCAGTGAGCCAACATCCGTAAAGACCTTAGTCGTGCGAGAAGGGCTAACCTGCAAGGATCCCCAATGTTCGCCATTCCAACTTCGTCGTTCCAACCTATATGGGCTGAAGACCTCGACGACTAAGAAGCGGAGGCTAACCTATAAGAACCCTGAAGGCCGTTCATTTTTTAGCGAGCTAATGTCCGTGAAGACCTTAGTCATGTGAGAAATGGGGGCTAACCTACAAGGATCCCCAACATTCGCCGTTCCAACCTACATGGGCTGAAGACCTTGATGACTAAGAAATGGAGGCTAATTTATAAGGATCCCAAAAGACCACTCGCTTTTCAATAAGCCAACGCCCATGAAGATCTTAGTCATGTAAGATGCAAAGGCTAACCTAAAAGGACCTTCGGAGGGCTAACCTATAACGACCCTCGATCCATCAACTTCGGCAACAAACGAGGGCTAACCTTTGATAACCCTCAGCCAACTGACTTCAGCAACATACGAAACAACCCAGAAGAACCTTCAGAGAGCTAATCCCCAAGGACCCTTAAAGCGAAGGCTACAATCAGCCTACGAGTATCTTCGTGAAATTCCCGAACATAAGGATCGTACACGACTAAATCCGAACTATGCGAACACAATCAACGGAGCATAAAAGTACAGATGAGACAAAAAACTCAAGTCCATTTATTAACAACTTATTATAGAAGCTACAAAGCAGATGTCTACAAAAGAAAACAAAAAATACATCAATTATTTGGAAGGCCTGCCTTCGACTGATGGAGCTTCGACAGTCGATCTTCCTCCAGCTGCGAAACTCGATGATTCTCTAGCTGTAGTGCCCCCAAGACCGACACATCCGTTACCTCTGAGGACATTTAGGTGGAAGTTGACTAGGGGGAAAATCGTCTGACTAAGCTCCTGCAGTCTTCGTAGCCGACATCCAAAACCATGGCCGATACCTCTGCGACTTTGAGAGTTGCATTGCATAAAGTCGTGGCGAGCCTGTCTTCCAATTGCCTAACTGTAGCTTCACGTGGTTGGCTACCGCCGTACTCTCCACAAGCTTGGTATGGAGCTCGATCATCGCAGACCTATCCCTGCTCAAAGCTTCCGAAAGGTCAGCGGCGGTCTGTCGGACCGAGATAAGTTCACACCTAATAACATCGGTTGATGATCTCTTAATAACCACCACTCAGTTGAGTTCTCTGATTGTGTCCTCAGCCGAACAAAGATTGCTTTGAAGTTGACTGATCTCGACGACTGAATCTGCTCTGGCTTCGCTAGCGACTTTGGTCGATGCTATAGTATAATTCAGCCTTATTATCTCATCATGACCTTGAGCAACCATCTGTTGCAAAGAACTATCGTCGCAGCTATCTTCCAGTTATTTTCTCCAACCGACTTTGCGAATTTATTGTGCACTTCAGTTAGCTTGCACTTTTCAGCAAAATATCTTCTATCTATCTACTTCAGACATTTCCTTAGGCGCTCTACCTCCACCGAAGTCTCATCTTTATTCTTCTTCACCTTTCGGAGTTTCTTTTTCCTTCGACCGCATCTTGTTGAGCTTGATAGAGATCTTCTTTAGGTTCTCAATTCGAGTCCTTAAAGGCAGGGCTATTACCAGATGTTTAGCACGGTATTGTACAAATGCACAATCGCAGCAATCACATCGAACCAACTGAGACAAGCATCACAAACAAGTGCAAGCCAAAAAATATAAAGGTAAAATTATTTTTCATTAGTAAGAAACTTTCATTACAATGATAGAAAAGTAGAAAAGTACATACTCAAATATCACTAACCTCGGTGTAAGGCTCGACAGACGAACTTGGAACATCCACAACTAGCTGCTCCGACTCCAACGGCAACGAAGCGAGTGTAGCTTCAGAGGGAATGGATGCCGACACAACCTCCGACGTGGAGCAGCTTCGAAAATCCATCGACAACCCAGCAGATGGAGCCTCACTTCCTGCAGCTCCTCCTGAGGCTCCTCGCTCTCCTCCTTCGACTCCTCTCTCTTCTTCCTCTTCTCCATCCAGGAAGCTCAGATCCATCTTCGAAAAGCACGCCGGTATCTTTTAGCGGCAAACGACTTTTCTAGTGATGAAAGCTTCCTGGCTGAAGTCGACTTTTTCTTGGGAGAACTCTAATGTGTGGAATGCCTCCACAGCCACACATCCAACCTCGACGACTTGGTCCGCTGCCCTCTTCTCAGCTTCAGTGGCTTTAGCCTGGACTTCTTGCCGACTTTCTTCTCCGAAGCCAAATCGGCCTCAATCTTTGCCTTCGAAGCTTCGACCTCCTCCAAAGCCTTCTTCAGGCAGGCAACCTCGCCCTCCATAACTTCAACTTTGGACTTGGCTTCGTAGCATCAACATTTGCTTTGACCTCCAAAGCCTCGATCGCTTTGCGCTTTTCATGCACTTCGGCCAATTCTATTTCAGTGTCCCTCAACCTGTTAATGAAGGCGACGACATAGTGACCCGTCTGCATCCAAGGATCAAGAAGTCGGTCAAAAAAAAGAGAAAAGAATAAGGAAAGTTTATCCAAACTAGGGAGGTTATCATCCGCTTCTGCTGCCTTGAGGAACTCTCCCCCTCGACCTTCTCTAGATCGGTGTCAAAAAGCATCTTTCGAAAGATGTTGCCAATCTTTCAATCATCAAAACATCATCGATGGATGGCAAAGCTGACCCCTGCCTCTGCTCTGCGGATGCTCCAGTAAAGTCTGACCCTGCCTAGGTCGAATTGGATTAGGGGGCAGGAAGCGCAGCGGGCTTTTCAACAAGCGAGATTAGATCAGAGAAACTGATATCACCCCCACTTGGGTAGGGGCTGGAGGGGCGCTTTCTTCTGACTCTCGTCCGAAGTCTTCGATTTTTCTAGGCATCGGCGGTGAACGAAGAGGGTGCCTTTCTCTTCTTCATCACACCCTTCTTCAACTTCTCCAATTCTTCAAACCTCATTCTATAATAAAAAAATTAGCATCTGTAAAAAGAAAGAGATCAAACATCGAAAAATCAAAAAAATCCTCACCTCTGGGGTCAGTCGGACTGATGCCAGCATTAAAGAGAGTCTGCTCCTACAACAACTCCTTTAGTGAAAGAATTTTGTACCCCTCAAGGTTGTGAAGCACTCTAGGTCGTCATCCCCAAGCTTTGGGACCTAAAGACAGAATCCCTCGACTGACCCTAGTATGGAAGTCTCTATTCTTCAACGGAGGGCGTCGAAACAAAAAAAAATCAATCCTTCCAACCATGGATCGAAGGAGCCTCTTTATCAAGGCAGAGACCTCCCTCAAAGGAGAGACATACCACCAATCATCGGTACGCCTTTTTATGGTATAGAAGGATTGGAAAAGAGAGAGGGTAGGATAGACTTCGGTCTTGGAACAAAGAACAATAAAGCCGATGATGAAATGAAAGGAGTTAGGAATGACAGAACAAAGAGAGATGTCAAAGAAGTGGAAAAGCTCAACAATAAAAAGATGGATAGATAACCTAAGTCCGGTCTTAAAGGCTTCTTCATACAGGCCAATCCTATTAGGAGGGGGACCACCAATCCTACCGCTAGGACCAGGGGATTCTAGTTCAAATGAAGGAGGGATCCCAAATCAGGCATAGATGAGACTCAAGTCCTCCGGACCCAATTTAGATCCGATTGTGTCGGGGACAAAGGGTGGTACAATATCGCGTCCCTCGTCCGAACCAGTAGGAGCGTCCCCAAAGAGGAAAATGATTCGAAAGATCAGCTTCTGCTAAGACTCCCAAAACCAGCCATTGAAGGACATGAGGAATGAACAAAAAAAATGGACATAGAAAAAGAGAGAAAAAGTGGTCGGACCTGAGAACAAAAAGAATCGAGAAAAGAAGAAAACCAACCTATGACTGCATAGGAGGTGGAGATGGTGGATTAAAGAGAGCCACTGGCAGCTTGAGAAGATGGAGAAAGATGATCGGAAGGACTCTTGGGGCGCTTGGAGAAAGTAGAGAAGTCAACCTGTCACGCCC
>KE505888.1:141516-160189 GCA_000441515.1 Elaeis oleifera | reverse complement strand
TCACACAACCAAAAACAGACAAAAGCTTGAAAAAATCTAAAAGCATAAGAAAGAGAAGGCAAAGGATACGGCCCCCTTTTATAGGCGTAAAAGGACAGAATGGCCCAGATACCAAATTCTGCCTAACCATCCGATAATCGACACTTAGCATGTCTCCATTGGTCAGTAGGAGACGACAGTCGGCTCATTAATCTTTTGCACCAGAATAAGGCACCCACCCTTTTGAATTCCGCCAATTGCTTCGCTTCTTATGGTCATGATTGCCTGTTGATGTGATTTTCGTTCTGCCCAAGGGCCGCAGGCGCCGTTTTAGTGGTAACAACAAGCATATCTTCGATGAATCGAAACTCATGTACTCTCTTCGTCTGCACCGAACTTGAGAGTAAAGGACATGTGTTGGAGGATAATTTGTCATCTAGACCGAAGACATGAACCAGCGAGAAAGCATGTGATGAAGTGTATAGGACCGACACTACAGCACTGTTGAAGATGAAGGTATCCAATTCTGAAGGTAGATATGTCTCTCCCGAACCATGAGAGGGCTGTCTGAAGGAGATCATTCACTACATAACTCTGGATCTCCCCGATCCTAACTTTAGATCCTGGCGATCCTTGATTCTTGACGATCTTCCTAAGCAAAGCATCAAACTCCGATTGATCCCGAATTCGGTCTCAAACCTAAACTCCAACTGGTCCCAATCTCTGCAACAATTGGTTCTAGATAGGCCAATCTTTGACTTCGACGACAGATAAGCTTCGGACACTACCGATACTTATTCCTGTGAGCGCGATTGGCCCTAGCCATTTCTTCCTTCGACACCCATCTTCATCGGACCGCACCAAAGCTTCCTCAACCGAAACTAGTCCGATCCTATCTACATCCTCATTTCAAATTCAAAAGCACCTGCGATACTACAACTAACTCCAAAATAGATAAGACAGGTGTAACTGCCCGATCTAGAAGATTCCAGCCAAAAATCTCGCCTTATCATGCCTAAATTGGCCAGACAACCTACCAAAAACGGCTTTTCAGCCGTCGCCTACAAAACAGCTTCCAAGAGACCCCAAGATACGTGTACACAATCTCTCTAAAATGCTCCTCTTCTATTTTTCTGAGATCAAACTTAAGCGTCGGAGGATCCTCGTCAGAACCAACTCCAACCAGGACTTACCTTGCAGGTCACTTCCCAAGAAGGATGCACCATCACTCCAACTACTCCAACTACTCAATGTTTCTAAAGTTATTACACAAGATTTACCTAATTATAATAAAATCTACCAAATTATCTAAATATGACTATATTATACAATTTCTTGGTTATAGGATCCATGCTCTAAGGAGTCCAAGGCATATGCACTTCATATTCCTAATGTAGTTGAGCTTTCTGTAATATTAGTTATTTCACCAAAAGTGGTAAAACAATCCTATATGCTCTCAACCCCACTCATATGCCGGTTTTCACCTATCAATAATCTTAAAAGCCACCTCACTAGAAGAAACAGCCTAATGAGGTCCACTCCTTTGCTGTTAATGGATGAACTGCCTATATGATGATCATTAAACTACCCTGACCCAATCAATGGGACAAATTTCGCCCACCTTCTTGAGTTAGATATGTGCCTAGTTCTTCTAATGATAATCAAATCATCCCATTAAGGGCCTGTTTGGATGGTTCGGCCCAAAATCTCATAGGATTCATGGACTGGACCAATACAACCATCCAAATCGGGCTAGGCTAGGCTATATTTACAAATATCCAAAATGCCTTGGTAGTAGACCGGCCCGAATCCCATAGGAAGAAAAAAAAGACCTACTGAGGTCTTTTGGGCCAGTCTACGAATCCTGTCGGATTTTAAGCCCAACCATCCAAACAGGCCCTCAAATGAAAGAACTACATCTATCTTATCTTCAAACTAATGATTACATAGCTTATGCAATGATCAGCATATGGTCTCACCCAAACAGATAGGCCACAACTAACCTATGCATTGAAATAGATGGGCAAACAGATTTGACCTATCTTAGAGTACATGAACACCTAGCTCATTTGGCAATTATCAAGCATCACAATTAAATAGACCAAAGTTCACCATATCGATCAGTATTGTATCATATGAGGCATACCGTAATGTATTAATGCGAACTAGTACCGCATATCCCCATGTAATAGGATGCTATCAGTACAGTATCAGATATCGAGACGACAAACCTTAAATAGGCAAACCATATTTGACTCACCACCTAAAGTTGGTGGAGAATGCAGCTCACGTGGCCACCAATCTATCTTGACAATGCACCAAGTCGAAAAATTAGGTTCATTCCAAGTTTCCAACATCAAAAGTTTTGAATTAATACCAATTACTCCTTTTAGGGACACTTTGGGAAGGTTATCCCTATCTAAAACCAACAAGGGAAACTGCCTACATCATTATAAATGAAGGCTAATGTGATCTCTAGTTCTAAAGTCAAATAGCTCAAATGGAGATGAAACAAATGATTCAGGCAGTTAAGATCCACTACCTATACAACCTGTTCCAAGATACCTCAAGAACATGAGTACTTACACTAAGATCAACTTTCTATACAAACCACTCAAGCACACCTCAATAATATGATTGATAGCACTCCAGTCAAGCCCCTTTACAAATAAAGAGAAAATCGTCCCCCCTCTCTCTCTCCCTCCTTTGTAAAAAGTTACTGTTTCTCTCCCAAAAATGCATAAGGACCAATTTTCCAAAGTTGACAAATCTCCATTGATGGAGGCTTTCCTTTTATAACTAGCTCTGCTCAATTTAAATGAGAAATTTGTAATCAAACTTTTCAAAGAGTCCTACTTTCCAAAAGGAACCTCCTTTAAGAAAGCTTTATGGCAATAAATCAAAATACTGACCTTACTACTAAGGAATGTACCTTGGCCTAGATTTTAAGCGAAGACTACAAAATCTGGTGGATGTTCTTATGCAGAGAGTTATAAAACCATGAACATCAATATTCTGAGTGGGCCTCTATCTTAATAGACATCTCATATAAAGAGCTACTTGCTCTTTTTAGCATGTGAAGCCCAGCCCATCAGCCAAGCTAAGCACAAGCCAGATCCATTGACTAGCCTAGAGTGTAAGCAGTGGCCCAACCCAGTCCACTGACCAATCAGCCTCAGTCAAGCCTGGCCCTTTGGCCTGGCCGGTGCCAAGCAAGGCCAAAGGCTCACTCCAATTTACAGTCAGGGCAGAGCCTCTGTTCAAGATGGAGACGAACTCCATCTCCTTAAGCTCAGCAAGGCAAGTGGGGAACTCTATCAGCTGTAGGAGCCGCACTACCCTCTCATGTGCCCATTCAAAGTTCCTTTCTTCTTCTTCTTCCTCTCTTTTCCTTGGGTTTTCATTGCCAACCACCATCGTCACTGTAGCCACCGCAGCCCCATCATCGGTCGCAAGGTCGGACACCACAAGTCTATCAAACACTTTCCTTCCATCTTTGTAGCACACCATCAACTAGGGCCGGCAAAATGCGACCAACCCATCAACCAACCCTCATTCGACCCATCTTAAGCAAGTTTAGGTTTGGCCAAAACAAGTTCAGGTCATAAACAGTTCAACCCATTTAACCTATTTGATTATATGGGTTAGGTTCGGATTTTGACCTTATGACCTGTTTAACATCATATTAAATGGGTCAATTCGGATCTGGTCAGACACCCATTTAATACTTGTCTCATTTAAAATAAGTTATAAAGCCTAAAACCCGCTATCTAAAGTTTGCTGCCCCACTTCATTTAAAATTTGAATTCAAATCATTTCAATTTCCAAATGCACTACAGCACCAAAGCCTGAGGAGCGTTGAGTGCATCTTCCGAAAAAATGCATGTTGCGTGCCACAATCACATCCACATGGTCTTTTTCTCTCTCTCTATCCTTGTTGGGCCCAAAAGCATCCCACCCCATCATCACACTCGTCCCTCCTCTTGGACTCCTTCCCACCAATATCAATTTCTCCCTTGCCACCTCTCCTGCTCTCCATCTACATGTACTAATGGCCTCCGCCGCAACCTTCGTCATCCTAGTAAACGTGCTTCTCCACTGCTTGCTGCAACTGCTGCCACCTCTGAATTGTCAGAGATTCCAAATCTTCTCCCGCAACCTGCGACCAGCACCGACTACAGCGACCTCAAAATAAAGCAAGCTCCGACCATCATCAACCATTCAAATTCATCACATGATCCATATACAAGTGTGAAACTCAAAGAATTTTTTATTCCAATCAAATATCATAAAATTTTTCTAGCCCAAACTTTAAATAACTTCTTATGAATGAATCCTAAACTGCCACCAAATTAATTAACTTCAAGCTTGAATAATATCACGACATACCCAATATCAAATTGAACTTCCAAATTTACTTAAATAACAAATAGACAAATAATCATAATGCACAATCGTATTCCATGGCAAATCCTCTTACACTTAATTTGGATCCAAATCTAACAAATCAGAACCTTAAGCACAACTTGCCCTACTTTGAGAATTTCTCAATCATCTCATTCACACTTTGGCTATGGGTATAGCAAGACAACATTCTGATTTCAATGAAAATAAATAATCATCACAACTAAAATTCAGTTAATATAACATATTTAACAACAAAAAAAACAAACAGAGACATCTCATAACCTAGTTCTACCCATCTCTCAATATTTCCGACAAATCCTAAGGATTCTATAACATACCATTATTCTTATCATAATCCTTAATGATCTTAAACCTAGGCTCTGATACCACTAAATCTGTCATGCCCCTAACGAACACGTGACAAAGGCCGCATACCTTTAGGATGGGCCCTACAAGCATGCAAGGCTACAAATCAAATCATAAACTTCAAAATAATAGCAATAATAATAATAATAACTCTTTAATCCTTGAAAATCAATTTAATGAAAATCAATTAAATCATTTTCTATAGCAAATATCTTTACGTAACATAAATCATAATGTTCCATCCAAATAAAATATCCAAACTAATCAAACTAAGCTAAAAATCTAGAAAACTCAAATATCTCTAAACAATCTAGCGCACTCCCCCACATCCCGAGTAATCATAATTCATGATCTGAAAAAAACAGAAAAAGAGAATAAAGAGCTACATTAGCCCAGTAAGCAACATAATACATCAAAGTAGGATCTAAACATGCTGAGCAAATAAATCACCTAATATTGACTAGAAGGAACAAATCTCCAATAACACATATTTCTTTGAAAATAATTATTTTCATATACTGGTACTGCACTCAACATCAAGCTACGGTCACGTAACCCAGTGGCATGTGTCTGATAATAAAAACACGTTGCATAAAGTGCCAGATAATAGATACCACTATTCTAATCATCAGTGGCTCAGTGTCAAAACTAATTTCTTAGATTACAAGTCGACTAGTCCAACGTATAATCCCCATTGGTGGGGCCACATCATAGCCATGCTGAGAACATATATATAAAAGCAATTTCACAAGTTTCCCAATCAAATGTTCCAAATTTATTTCTCAAAGCAGATCAGATGTTCAAAATAAATTATTTTAAGAATAAAACAACACATGCTTGGCCCATTTATTAGACTAAAATAGAGAGCATAAATCAAATAAATAATTAATTATAATTTCAAAGATCATTCGAAAGCAAACATAAAGCATTTGGTTACTTACCTCGTCATACTTCAAATCCGACTTCAATTAGATAGGTCGGCTTCACCTATTCAAAGCCATTGAAATTTAATTAATTTTACAGTCAACATCTTAGAAGCCCATCAGATAAGAAATCCTAAAGAATCCAAATGGATCAAGGGAGCGAAATAACCCAACTAGGGGTACGACTAGGGTGGCTTCATACTTTAATCAACACAAATTAAGGATAGGCCAGTTAATGGTGAAGCCCAACGGCCCTAAATCAATCAGTTTGGATAATTTTATATGATCAAAGGTCAAAGTGGGATACAAGTCGGATACCATAATCGAGGATGACCAAATCTAATAGGATTTGACAAGAGCCAGAATGGAAATTGACATATTGCCTGATAGCAATGGTATAGGTTGCAAGAGAGAGATTCTAAGGTCATCTTCCTCTAGAGAGAGAAAATAGGTCTAGAAAGAGAGAAAATCACATAAGAGAGAGAAAGGCTAGAGAGAGAAACCTTTGTAGAGAAAAAGATAGAGAAGAATAATTCTAGAGAAACTTGAGAAGAGAGAGAAAGATTAAACAAGACAAACAAGAGAGAGAAAACTAGAGAGAGGGAAGAGAGAAAATCTCTCTTTTCTTTTTTTCCTTCTTCCTTTCTTTTTTTCTCTTTCGCAGAAATATTGGACTATTTATTAGGGTGTTTGAACTAGGTAGAGGCTCCATTGGCTATGGTCGCTGCTGATCGGAGGACCGACGACAAGAGCCACCGGCAATAGTAGCAGGGCAGCCAATGATGGAAAAGAAGAAATATCAATAAAATAGGGGTTTCGGCCCCTTATTGGCTTATTACCATGGTTCTCCGATGGTGAGACTCTGACGACGGCTGGGAATGAGAAAGGCGACAAGTCCCCATCTCTGGTGATAAGTTCGGCAGCAAAGAAGGCTGGAAAAAGAAGATCAAACAGGATTTTTCAAATCTAAAAATAGGAGATTAATGGTCCTTCTTTTCTTTGGAATTTTCTAGTGAGGAACATGACTAGCAACGGAAGTTTAAGAAGGAATAAGCCAAAGAGGATCAAGAGATCTTACCTTGACTTTGGTGAGGTCTTGGCTGTGATCGCCAGCGAGCACAAAAGGTTCAAACTACTGGCAATCAACGGGAGAAGATGGAGAAAGATGAGTAGTGGTTCCGCTGGACACTGGTGGAGGGTTAGGGGATTAAATAGAAGTGGAGGCTAGGTTTCCTAGCCTCCGACAAAGTCGTGGAGGACTCTTCCTCCTCCATCCTAAACAAATAGGGGTCTCCCCTGTTTTGGTCGGGCATCACAACCGGCCCTCCTCTCCTCTTTTTCCCTCTTTCTTCCTCATTTTGCCGATTTTCCTAGCACCATGTCTGTCGGAAATTGGAGCCGGAGACACCATCGGAACCAAGGTAAAGTCCCGATCCTCCTTCCTCTCTCTCTTTCCCACCTTCTCTTGGCCTTAGGCACCGCCATTGGCCAACGGCTTCACCAAAAATCCATCATAAAGAATCCCCTATTTTGATCGAATCTTTTCCCCTTTTTCCAGCCACCACCACCACCATCCCTTAACGTCTGACAATGGTCGAGTCGTTCGGCCTCCCTATGAGCCTCCACGATGAGACTATCACTGCTAATGACCAACTGACGACCGAAAAGATCTTGCCCTATTTTTCTAACCCTTTTCCATGATTTCTCACCGACAACCACTATCGCCGACCATCCGCCACTCCACTGCTGTCAGTCGCTTGCTGCCGCAACTTGACGCCAGTCTTCCGACGACCAGACACCACCCCTTCCATCCTCTACTCGGCCAAAGAAAGAAGAAAAGAAGAGAAGAAAGGAAGGAAAAAAGAGAAGGGTTCTCTTTCTCATGTCTCTCCTTCTCTCTCTAGTATTTCTCTCTATTTTCTTTCTTTCTCTCTCTTAAAAAAATAAAAGAAGACCCATTCTCTCTCCCCTTTCTCTCTCTAGAAAGACCTGCATCTTAGGATAGTCCTATCTTCTTGCTCTAGGGACCGAAGTTGACTTCAGCAAGATGACCCCAAACCGCTTTGGTGCTCGAATGGTCTATCGGACTAATCATCTAGTCAACAGCCTCCTTTATTATTATTTAATTAAGTGAAAGTAAATTGATTATAATTTAATATTTTAATAAGATTATTTGATTCATCTAACAAAGTCTAAAGATCTAGAGCGAACAAGATCAGTGGATCTTACACTCCTTATTTATTTTCAAATTTTCATATTTTTCATGCATATGATCTCTTGTTGATGAATTTATATTTTTGTAAAATAAGGATCAACATATAAGATATAAAAAGCATGTTTTATTATGACCATTCATTCCATGAATATGTTTTATAAAAATAGTATATTAATAAAGTATGAATTTTATTGTTTTAAGAAAAAGATATAAAATTTTAAAAGCTCTTAGATAGCCATGATAGCCTTACGAAAGTGAGATCAATCGACAAATGACTCTCTACCAATAAATATAAAGTTGGTAACAAATATGAATTATGAAACTTGTCGATTATGATGACGACCCTATCACAGATATAAAATGACCACAGCACGAATATCTATGAGCAATGTTTTGAAACCTGATATGAATATCTGATAAGAATGATTTAAGAATCATATTTACAAAATATTCATGATTTATGCATACATGATTAGTTTTATTATATGCCCTATGAAATATTTTACTTTGTATTATCTATTATTTTCTTAATATTGCATTATCATGGAAAAACCTATACTTGATCCGGTAAGAAAGCATAGGTTTTACTTACTGAGCTAGTGTAGCTCATATCTCTTTATTTTTTTTTCTTTTATAGAGGAATAAAGTTAAGAATAATGAAGGATCCAGACTTTGAAATCTGCATAGTAAGCTTGAAAATTTTGTAACTGACAATTAGTATATTAGATGATTATGGACTTGTAGTCAATTATTTATAAATTTTGAGACATGAATTTTAATATTTGATATTGGATTTAGATGCTCTGAATCAATCTTGGTTTATTTACTTGAGGAATGATGGAATTGAATGTTTTGTTATATTTTATTTGTGAAGATTTTAACTGATTATGATTAATAGGTTTTGTGTTATCATGGATTGTACCCCTCGATAGCATGGCCGTGCCATGTCTTAGATTGGGGCATGACAATTACCATCAACCCCTATTGTGTTATCATTATCCTGATATGACTCCTATTTCGCAACTTGACTGGTTGGACACCTGATTAGACCAACCGAGCCATCAGACGCCACAACATGGCCAACCATGTTCTCTTCCTCCCATTTTTCCACAATACCCTATACCTTTTCTAATTATTCCACTTGGTGCAATCATCTAGATGAGTCGAAGTCCAGCAAGGGTGTATTATGCTATAGCCTATACATTGAGATTTCTAAGGGGACCTTTTCAAAAATTATTTAAATTTGTCTTTGTATTAACAAAGTAATGATCCACCTTTTCTAAATTTTTATTTAACAATATTATTTTGACTACAAAAAGCTATAAATTGATTTATATGTTATCTATGAATTTTATGAAACTAGGTTTTGAATGAAAATAAACATGTAATTTGTAAGTAATATTTTATGGAATATTACTATATTGTTTATTAATCTATATCAAATATGCATACTTTGGTTGGAAGATAATACATATGCTATTCTATAAAAAGAGCTCTAACGCGTATCAGATTTGGACTCTCAGCCTAATTATGTTTTGGACCCTACCAATTAAGAGTTATGCATTGGCAATTCTGATTATTTCTGAGCTCATTATTCTAGCTCTGCCATAGGAATAAACATGGTATTCTAGCCTACTCCATAAGATATAAGTGCAATATTCTAGCCCACTCTGCATGGTATAAGTGCAATTCTCTATCCTAGCCAGAGAGTATAAGGTCATAATTAAAGGCTATTAAGTTGAGCATGATATTCCTAGATCAAACTTATGAATATGAATACGAATATTTGAGAGATACTAGATAATTTAAATTGGTGTTTTTTGAAAAGAAATGATTTTGTTTATATTCTTATCTATGGTAAAATAATTATTTAACAATTATATTTTAGATTATTGCATGAATTATCTAGCTTAGGCATTCATTACTTAATAAGTTGTTGAGCTGATTATATGATCTCTTCTTTTCATACAGATTCAAAAATTAATTACTGATGGGGTCAGCTAGAAGCATGTGATTAGCAGCAAGAGCCGAACAGACCAACATAACTCAAGTTAGTACTGCTTTCATAGTATAATATCGGAAATACTTATAGGTTTCTTATTTGATTAGTGTTTGGACAGTAGTTGGCATAAGACTCTTGAGTTTTGGATATTATTTGTTGAATTTGATTTATTAATTATTAGAATTTGGATTTTAGTTGGTTTAATTTATTCCATTATGTTACTTTGATATTATGATGGAAGCCTTGCATGCATGTGGGGAGAAATGCCCTATGAGTATAGGGCGGTTGCCACATCCTGTCTCACAGTTTTGGGATGAGGGCGTGACATAGGACCAATTTGGTTGCCCTAACAGGGCATCCAAAGACAGTTCAACATGGTGGGAGCCCACTTCTAGCATTTTGTTGGCTCAAAATGAAGATAAACAAAGTTCCGAAAATGGCCCAAAAATAGGAAAAATGGCCCAAAGTGACTTCAGCCCAGAGGGAGCTGAGGTCACCTCAACAAAGGGGGCTCCTGCTCAACCTACTTACAACAAACCAACAAACCTCTACATGAGATCGCTAGTGTTCATAGAGGGCCTTGGGCCTTCCCTTCAAATGAAAATCCCATCTAATGGGCATGTTGTCTAAAGGAACCATCAAATCTACATAGATGACATATCTTGAGGAGGTCTTAGGCCCTACATTTAACAATCTGATGTAGATATAATAAAAAGAACATTGGCTTGACCAACATGAGAACATAAGCCTAAAATTAGTAAGGGCCTCAATATCTAAACTTGATCTCTTGTCAAAATTCCATAGAAAAGGAACATTGGCTCTATACATGAGACAATTGATCTCAATATGCCAAAGGCTTTTGACTGGCTACAAAATGAAACTTCATTCTTAGGACGAGAGGCATCTTTATGAGAGAAGAAGCATTGGGTCAATATACATGAGACTACCATTTATGATAAATTGAAGAGCACCTTCACCTTCAGCCCTATGTTTAAAAATGAACTCGAACTCGTCAATTGAAATGTTATGATGAATGAAATGCTAGCTCCACTAAAATTAGATCATTGCTCTTAATGTATCAATGAGGGTCTTTATGTATCAAATGAAACATTAACATGGAGGGTCATATTATGCTATTCATTGAAATAAAGTTTCATTTTAAGAACCTACATAGAGAGTTTCAGTAGCGAAAATTTAATTTGAGAGTTTCATAGTATGAAATTCTCATTCAAATAGAGCTTCAGTTTAAGAAACTTAAGTTTAATGAGCTATAGTCAATGAAACTCTCGTAGATACTATTTCAGCAAATAAATTATACAACTTCAATATCATGAAACCCTTATTTAAATGGACTTCTAATTTAAGAAATTGTCAATAGAACAGTCATAAATAAAAAGTTTAAGCAAACAAAACTCTAATATAAGATTATACTATGAAATCTCATATGTAATAAATTCCACAGTTTAAGTGGAGACTAATGAAGATAAATTATTATGTTACAAGTAAATGAAGGTTTGCATGGGGTAATACAACTGATTGAGATAAAAGGAGATGGTGGAGATCCACTGGCATCAAGATGATGAGATCTAGTAGTTGGGCTGGAACACTAAGTGGAAAGAGATGCATATCAGTTATACATGCTTTGAGGAAAGCAGTGATCATGTTGATTACTATGACACTGATAATAATGATAACTGTAGAGACTTAGGTAGTGGTGGAGATGTTTGTGATTCAAAGTTCAATCAATCAGCATGAGATGCTTAACCAACCAACTACATCAATTTAATACATGACCATGAAATATATATCTGGGTGAGTTTGGTTGATGATGAGATCTAGTAGTTGGGCTGGAACACTTAGGCCAAGAGTCAATTTCAATGAAGCGGAAAGAGATGCATATCAGTAATATATGCTTTGAGGAAAGCAGTGATCGTGTTGATTACTATGAGTCTATGACACTGATAATAGAGGTGGAGACGTTTGTGATTCAAAGTTCAATCGATCTGCATGAGATGCTTAAGCAACCAACTTCATCAATTTAATACATAATCATGAAAATATATATCCAGGTGAGTTTGGTTGATGTGGCCTGAGGAGGACAGACTTCAATGATCAGACACAAAGCTCAGTTAGTTTAAAACTAATATATAAGCTGAAAAGCTTTAAAGCCTTACAAGTTACAACTGTGCATGGACGAGCTTAGCAATTTCACCCACAGTGACAAGATAGCATCAACTTTTGAACAGTGATAGCTGCAGCAATATTATCCTAAATATTATTAATTTTGCCTATTCTAATCCAGTATTTTGCTATTCACATAGTTGATCCTGCAGTCAATACGAGGCACTATTATTTGTGGCACCATTAATTGTGCTGGATTAACCAAAAAAAAATTACATAGTCTCTGTTTCCATAATGTCGATTGCCTTTCTAAAACAAATTTCACTTACCCTGGATGTTTTTAACATTTTGTTCATTTTAAAATTCTTAATGCTCTTAATTTCTGAACAAAACAGCAGAAGAAATCATGAAGATTGTTGAAATACCCGGTTCTGAGTAAGGGTTAAACTACTTCTGAACCATTATTGTAAATACAAAAAATAAGAATATCAAAAATTCTATTGAGACAAATCGAATTAATATGCACCGGTAGGATTTGAATATAGATTGACAAATTGGTACCACAATTATGAGAATTTACAAGATTGCAAGGAGTGCAAAACTGACTTGAACTGCTCGGTTCAGGGCATACCATACAGCATACATAACCAATGCGACATAGGATTAGTTTTGCTGGTTCGACATGAGAAGTGGTCCATATTAGTCCAAACCAATTCCTACAGTTTGAACCAAGCGGAACTATTCGGTCTCAGTCACTAGGAACCCATACCGCTCGGTTTTCAGCAATATCATGACAAGGAGTGAAAAAATAGAGGCTGAGAGTCAATGGCGAATGCATATTAGTAGATGTGGGGTCAATTGACCCCACAAAAAAATAAATAAATATATATATATTAGTATAAAAATTAAAATTGACCTACTAATTTTAAAAGAATAATTATGACCTATATTCTTTTCTTTAATGACTCACATGTCTCACCTCTCTCTCCCCCCTCTTTCACGCCAGTGTGACCTCTCTCCCTCTCTCTCTCCTTCTTTCTCTTTCTTTATTAATTGCTTCTCTATTTGTCTTTTAATACTCTACTCCAACCTTATCCATCCACCTCTTACATTTAAACTCCACATCCATTTATTTTTATACCTTAGAAGAACCACATTAAAAGATGAAAAGAGTAATTATGACCTACATTCTCTCTCTCTTTAATAACTCACATATCCCACCTCTCTTTAATAACCTACATTCTTTCTTTGTAAAATAAGAATTTTTGTGTTTTGTTGATGTAGAAATAGTACTACACTCTATTTAGTTCTCGGTATTCTTATTATTTGGCAAAATTCCTAGATCTGCCACTGCTGAGAGTTGTCTCGATATGGTGGAATGCATGACATATGATAACGACCATACTATACTAAATCAATGATGTACTAGTGTGGTACCTGATACTACGATTGCAGACCTTGCAAAATTGATTAACAACTTGGGCATGGTAACAACAGAAATTGTTTTCCAATTCCAATAATATGTTAGAAATTAGAATACCTTGAGATATCAGCTTCCACAATATTGGCAATACAATTGAAATGCCTACAATTGTTAACATCATGATTCGTTGAACCATGCCAAACTGGCTAGTTCGAGGCATACCGATCAGACCAGTCCAATACTGATACAACTCATTTGTTCAATTCGAAATGGAAGCCTTACAATTCCTACACTGGGGGAGAGAGAAGGAAAGAGGAAAAGAGAATGGCAGAGGGAGAGGAAGAGGGAGGATGGGAGGGAGAGAGAGAGGGAGAGCGAGAGGGAGGCGGAGAAAGAGAGGTAAGCCAATAGAAAAAGAGAGCTCAAAAGCCTTCATCGAAAGTTCGGAATATAGGATCCCCAATTTTGTTCGAAATAGGGATCCCTATTATTTTGCCAATTTCAAAAGTCAAGCAATTCAAATTGAAGTTGGCAAATAGTTTGCCAACTTCAATTTGAAATTGGCAAAAAAAATAAAGGCCCTATGGGTACATCTCAAAATGCACGGTATAGACCATAATGTAACATGCTAGTCGCCAACCAGCACAGAACTCGATACTGGTTCAATGAACCTGTTAACATGCAAAAACACTAGTTGCATTAACAAATTAAAAGGTTTTGTCAGTATAGTAACACAATGTATATCGCTTGTTTGCATGCCAAATTACATAAAACAGCCCTAAACAGCGACCAACATATATATTATGATGCTAACTCTACAGATACTATTAAAACCAATGTTTAAAACATGTTTATAAATAGTAAGAATAAAATTTGGTGTTTGTAAAGCGAAAAAATGATAACATGTTCTACCTTGGAATATAGGTAGTGAATCTTTTTACAAACTTGTATATATATTTCCTACCACATCCAAGAGGCCAAATGTGGTAGGAAGTAAGCAAGAGTTCTCATGCTTTAATGGATGGATGCGAGTAAAGAATTTAGGAGGAGAATTAACATAGCTTGCCTTCAAGAGACTAAGTGGATAGGAGAAAAAGCAAAGAAAGTTGGTGAAACGAGTTATAAACTTTGGTATACTAGGAAAGATAGGAATAAAATGGAGTAGGAATTATTATAGTTTAAGAGTTTAAAGATGGAGTTGTAGATATTAAGAGAGTGAAAGATAGAATAATATTGATAAATTAGCATTAGGAGAGGAGACTATTAATATCATTGATGCTTATACTCCTTAAGTAGGATTAGATGATGCTACAAATATTTTAGGAGGACATGGATAGACTCATTCAAGAGGTCCTAGCAAAGAAAAGACATTTATCGGATGAGATTTGAATGGGTAAGTGTGGAAATATAAAGTTGGTTTTCAAAGAGTGCACAAAGCTTATGGTTTTGGAGATTGATATAAGGAAGAAAATGCTATTTTGGTGTTTGCAATAGAATATGACCTAATATTAGCTGACACATGCTTTATAAAAGACTCTCCCTTGATAACTTTTAAAAGTAACCATAATACTAGTTAAATAGATTTCTTCCTTACTAGAAAGACTGGTTGAGTTTTCTGTAAAATTATAAAGTTATACCAGGTAAGAGTGTAACCAACCAATATAGATTGGTAGTTTTCGATATGTGTATTTGGAAATAAAAGAAAACTAAGAAATTAGGAATCTTAAGGCCTAGGTGATAAAATTTGCTTGATAGAAACAAATGGCTTTTAAGAGAAAGGTATTGAGGGAAGACAAATGAGGTATAGATAGGAAAATCAATACCATAGTGCAAAGATGGATAGCAGTATTAAGATAATGGAAACAAAGATACTAAAAGAATAAAAAAAGGGCTATCCGATAAGGAAACTGAATGGAGGAATGAGAAAATTCAGTTGATAGTTAAGGCTAAAATAGAACGCTATAGAAGGCTACCTAATTATAGGAATGCAAAAACATGTAAAAGCTATAAGATGGCTAAAAAGGAAGTTAAGAAGATGGTACAAGAGGCTCCATGAAAAGTACATGAATAGTTTTATCGCAAATTAAAAATTGAGAATGGAGTGAAAGGTATCTATAAAAATGCAAGACTCAGAGAAAGAAACTAGAGACTCTCAAGTTAACTTCATCAAAGATAGAAATTAAAATTTGATTTAGGAGGATGAGACTAAAGAAGATGGAGAAGTTATTTGATAATCTATTCAATGAAAGTCATGTAAACGATTTAGGATGTTTACTAGTTCAAATGTAGAGAGAAATGTCCAGTATACACATAGAATTAGAGTATCTGAGGTAAAGAGAGCCATGAAAAGATGAAAATACGAAAGCAAATGGACATGATAGAATCCCTATTAAGATTTGGAAATATCTAAGTGACATGGAAGTAATTTTGTTAACTAATTTATTAATAAGATTTTAAAACCAAAAAATTCTTAATGAATGGAGAAAGAACATTACAGTACTGATTTATAAGAACAAAGGTGATTCAAAATTGTTCTAACTATCGTGGTATTAAACTCATGAGCCATTATACGAAAGCTTGGAAGAGTGATTAAGCATAAACTGAGATGGGACACAGAAATATTAGAGAAGTAATTTGGTTTATGGTAGAAAGATTATTATAGAAGCTATTTTTCTTTCGAAGGTTAATGAAGAAATACAGAGAAAAGAACAAGATCTGTATATAATTTTTATTAATTTAGAACAGTATTGATAGAGTTTCTAAAGAAGTCTTATGGCAGATACTAGAAAAGAAGGAACTCTTGTTAGTTAGATTAATATGATCAAGGACATGTATAATAGAGCAGTTACTAGTATGAGAACTATCAGTGGTAATACTAGTAAGTTTCCAATCACAATAGATTTACACCAAAAATCTACTCTACGTCCTCATCTTGCGATAGTCATGGATGAGCTTACTAAGCATATTCAGGATGATATTTCTTCATGCATACTACTTGCGGATGTAGTCTTAGCTGATGAAACTAAGGTTAGAGTTAATTGCAAGTTGGAATTATGGAGTGCATTAGAATCCAAGGATTTCAGATTAAGTAGAACGAAGACCGAATACATGAAACACAAGTTTAGTAAAACTAGAAATAAAGATGAATGTGGAGTAAAAATTGAATGTGGAGTAAAATTAAGGATCATGATATTCCTAATGAAAGGGAGATTGAAGAGGATCATGATCATTTGTGACATTTAGGATCAATAATGCATAAGGAAGGAGAGATTGAAGAGGATGTTATCCACAAGATCAAGTGTTGTGGTTCAAATGGACGCAACGAGGATTTTATGTGATTAAGATATCTAACGAATTGAAGGAAAATTTAATAAGACCACTATACAACCAGGTATTATTTATAGTGTAGGATGTTGGATAGATAGAAAACAACATATGCATAAGATGAGGATGGCCGAAATGAGAATGTTAAGATGAATATGTAGTAATACAAGAAAAGATAAAAAAAATCAAAGTCATTTGTCAAAGGTAGAGGTAGCACCAATTGAGGACAAATTGAGAGGACTTAGATAGTTTGAAAATGTATAACATAGATTAAAGGATGCACTGGTACAAAGGAGTGATTTTATACATGTAGAAGGAAGAAGGTAGAGGTAGACCAAAAATCACATGGGATGGGGTGGTAAGGAGTGACTTGATACCACCTCATCTTTTAGAAAGTGTATCTCTAAATATAGAGAAATGGAGGAAAAAGATTCATGTATGTGTCAACATGGTGAAGGACAGCAAGCATACCATGCAAATCTCTTATCAATATAAGCATATTCCAACACTTACCATTAACAAAGAATTAAATACCTTGCATATGATAAATGCCTCCACATATATAATAGTTTTCCTTCTCTATTATATGCACAAAACCAACCTTGTAATCCTTTTCCTTGAAGACACATCTTGATTATAGTACAAGTAGTCATGGCATTCGACTTTTATCTCTTGGTCTCTAACCCCTTACCCTTTCTCCTAAACCCTTTCTCTCACTCCAAGAAATCAGAGGGAGTTAAAGACAAATTTTTGACTACTAAACAAGTAAACAAAAGTCAATAACCTTATTGTTTGGGATGTTATAAAAAAGAATGAAAAGGGTAATTTAAAAAACTTGGAGGAAGATCAAGCAAGAATATTTTAAAGAAATGACAATCTTACAGATAGGATTGTATAGGTTAAAATAACAGGAAAACAGATTAAGTTATTTTGCAGCAAAACTATTACAAACTAAATAAAAGCATCAAAGAGGCTTTCTACATTATGGCAATATCAAATGAGCTAATGCATGGGCAAGAATGTCAGAATTTCAAATTTGATGTAGCAAGTATTCATTTTCTCTTTTCGAATTGGTATTTTAGAAGTTGTGCTGGTTGAAAATTGTTTCAAATTTTTGCTACATAGTACATATATTGATTGTATTAGTGACCTTTACATGCTTAGCACCTGAGTTGCGGAAACATTCTCTAGTTAACCCCAATTTTCATCAAGAATTCTCCCAAGTCTATAATTTTACTATGGAGAACTAATGGTTTTATGGATAATTTGTAATTTTAATGAACCATGATTCACATATTAAAGAACTTGAATAGCTCCTACTCATTAAGATGCTTCAGTTTTTTAATCATTTTTCTAACCCTTGCTTTGAACATTCAATATATTTATAAATTTCTCATATGTTTACCAAGTTACTAATTTTCTCTTGGCAAGAAAATGGTCATGATTCCAATTTCTTTCAGTATGCAAGTCATTCTCTCGGGACTTGTTTGGTTCACTATAAGTGGAGGAGGAAAGGCAACTTCTACAAGTGGAGAGGAGTCTCCTTGTTTAGTTGGAGTTTTAAAAGAAGAGAGAATGAAAAAAGCAATTCCCATGAAAAAACACTTCCCATGCTTCATAAAAAATAGAAACCAACAGGAGAGATGGGTTTTGGGACTTCCCATAGAATGAAAATTGATAACACTTTTTCTTCCAAAATATCGCTGAAATTCTGCAAAATATTAATACAATATTTTTTATAATATTAATATAGTATTTATATTAACATATTAATATTTACAATAATATTATATAATATCTAATATTATATTTATATCTATATAAATAAATTTATTATATTTAAATATTAATAAAATATTAATACATATATATTAGTATTATTTAATACAATAAATTATTATGATCTAATATTA
>KE505888.1:81089-103296 GCA_000441515.1 Elaeis oleifera | reverse complement strand
ATACCTTCCCTATTTGCTCCCTTGTTGTGGCACCTAGGGTTCATGCAAGGAAATCCTTAGGGCATGTGCCTTCCTTAACTGGTCAAAGTCTAGTCCAAAAAAGAGAAGGATACTAGATTTAATTGTCATACAATTGATACACCTAAAATCTTTTTCGGGTGCACATTACCTAAATCCCAATTGACCCAAACCTTAACCTAAATTTCTATTTGATTCAACTTGAATTCAGCCATAATTAATTTGATCCTATCAAATTAAGACATGCAACATTTACAAATTAGTGCTCCTCAAACTTTGCTAACTATTAGCAAATAAGTTCCTGCTACTTGTAACAATTATAAGTTAGTCCAATTATCAGTTATATTGATAATTTGGATCCTGTAATAATTCATAATCATCATCCAACTATCTGATTAGTTTCAATCTCCTTGTGTATGATCCCATAGGTTCTATTATGTCTGATAGTGAGTCATATTATGATCTCCATCCCAGCATCATTAAAACTCCTTTCAATAGATTGAAAATTTTAACTTTTCCAATATGAATCATTTGATCATCTATCTGATTCTCTGTGGATCCCATAATCCATTAGTGACATCTAGCAGCATATAGTAGCAGTCCAGTAGAATAGAATAGGATGAACTTTTAAGTACAATTAGCATGTGATATAGTCTTTCTATCATAGATTCTGATAAGATGGAGGTCATGGATTACTCATCAAACCACAACATCTATCATATATAAATTTACTTGACTTGAGTTCCTAATGTGAAGTATATGAAAACTCTTTTCCACTATTCACACTGTCTTTGTCAAGATTTTCTGAATTCAGTCTTATAAATCACATAGAACCATTTTTTATGTCTATCAAGGATGATAGATTCCATCTTGATGCATATCCTATTTTACAATAAACTTACTAAAGCCAATATATATTGCAAAGATTCATATGGCTAGGGATCAAGTGTATGTATAGTCAAACTATAGCAGCCTCACTATGAACAGTCAAGACACCTCAGATCAAAGGGCTAGTCACACAACTATATCATCCAGTAAGTCACTAACGAGTAGGTAGCCATCCAAGTGACTCTTGTAATAGTCACGCTCAATATCTTTATTTATAACAATCACCTATACTCTCGCTTCAGTATCTCCACACTATAGACTTGAGACTCATCTATCTTAAGAGAAGCTATCCGTACATCAATCTTATCGAATTAATTACCATTTCTATGATGATCCATCGATCAGGAGTAATTCAAAATTAATCATCAATGACACATGTCTCAAATTCTTAACATTTGAGAATATGTGTCATTTTATTAATTTTTGGATGATTCATGGACACATAACACAATATGAATAAAATAATCTAATTTTTAATTTAATATTTAAATATAAATTATGCTTCTAAAAAATTTATATATATCATCATAATTGGCTTCTAGGGCATACATCCAACAGTCTCATCCTGAGAGGATCGTGGTTATTAAGGAAAGACTTCAACATAACCAAAGGGATGTGTGATAGAAAAGATAACCCTCAATGTCTCCATGATAGCTTGATGTTCATGGAGTTTATTGGTGAGCTCAAATTGGTTGATCTGGATCTTAAAGGTTGTGAATTTATATGGAGTAATAGGAGGAGCACCCTCAATGGCACACTTAGGTCGATTTCTTCTCTCTTTGGAGAGGAAAGATTTGTTCCTGGCTTTATTCAAAATGCCCTTGCTTCTCATGCTTCAGATCACGTTCCAATTGCATTGAATTGTAGGGTTAAGTTCACTAATTCAAAAATTTCAAATTTGAAAGTTGGTGGTTAGAAGAGCCATAGTTTGGAGACATTGTAATTGGTGCATGGAAGAATATCAGGGGAAGTTGCAAATCCTTGGAGGCCTAGGAAAGAACTTAAGGTTTGCGAGCGGCAAATAAATTTTGGATTTGAGTGAGAGGACTATGAATAGGGATATCAAAAGAAGATCATACATGATTTGGATATGGTGGACAAGAAAGAGGAAAATGTGGATCTCACACTTATGGAATTTGCTTCACATGGTATCTTGAGAGATTATTTGAATAAGTTATATAGAAAGGAGGAAATATATTGGAAACAAAAGAGCAAAAAAATTAGTTGGCTCAAGGAAGGTGATAGGAACACCAACTTTTCCACAAGGTAGCTTTTGGTAGGAAGAGGAGGAACTACATTTCAACATTGATAGAAGGTGATTTTGAGTTCAACTCCCCGATGAAGATTGCTAAGAGGTTTCACTTGTTTTCAAAACCTCTTTGATCAATCCTTTGAGCCTAAGATTGATATCAACTAGGGATTGATCTTGGGAAAATCCTCTTTGGACTTATGTGGATTAGAAGAGTGCTTCCCACCGGAGGAAATCAAAGATGTAGTGTTCTCATTTGATGGCAACAAAGCTCCGGGACCTGATGGCTTCTTTTTCTCCTTCTTCAAAAAATTTTGGCACTTGGTATGCAATGATTTGTTGATTCTTCTTAATGACTTTTAACAATGGGGTGTTGGATCTTAGTTGTTGGAATTTTGCTTAGATTACCCTAATTCCAAAGAAAGAAGGCTCTCTCTCTATTCAAGATTTTAGACCTATCAATCTTTTAAATAGCCTTTACAAAATCATCTCAAAAATTCTTTCCAAAAGGCTAAGTTCTATTCTCCCCATGCTTATTGAAGACTCTCAATCGACCTTGGTTAAACGTAGGAGCAAAGTGGAATCTTTCTTACGTGCACATGAAATGTTGGCATTTTGCAAAAGGACAAGTGTAAATAGCATATTTTGTAAGTTTGACTTTGAAAAAGCTTTTGATAGGTTGAATTAAATTTCTTGTTTGAAGTCATTCGAGCAAGAAGTTTTCCTAGCAAATGGATTGGATGGATCTGCAGCCTATTCTCTTTGGTCTCTATTGCCCACTCTTAAATGGTGAAGCTGGAAGATAGATTAAGTGCAAGCAAGACCGTAGGCAAGGCAATCCAATCCCTTATCATCAACTTTGTTTATCCTGACAATTGATGTGCTCTCCAGAATTCTCAAGTATACAGGTGCCATTGGATTGATTAAGGGCTTGGGAAATCAAAGGAATTTAGTAGCATACTGAGTTTGCAGTTCATGATAATACATTGTTATTTGTGCAAGCGAGCAACAAAGTGTACTAGCACTCAAAGCAATTCTCTAAGGTTTTGAAGGTGCCTCAAGGCTGAAAATTAACTTTCACAAGAGCTCCATTCTTTGCTTGAAAATGGATGTGGAGGAAGCAGCATAGTTTGCAAATTATAAGCACGGCTCTGCCTTTTATGTACCTAGGCCTTCCTTTGCATTATAAAAAGTTGTCAAAGCAATTTTGGCTGCCCTTAATTGAAACGATGAACTCATGGCTTGCCACTTGGAAAGAAAAGTTGCTTTCTTTAGAAGGTATATTAACCTTGATTATTTCAGTCTTAACAGCTTTCCCTTCTTATTTAATGTTTGCCTTCAAATTGCCTAGGTGGTTGGTCAGGAGATTGGATAAGATGAGAAGAGCTTCTTATGGAAATGGATAGATAATGTTAGTAATTTTCAATGCTTAGCAAACTAGGATTATGTTTTCTGAACTAAGGATCAAGGAGGTTTGGATGTGAAGAATCTTGCTCATATGAATATTTTGCTCCTTGCTAAATGGTCTAGGAAGTTCTTGTCTGGCTTCCAAACCCTTGGTGGAGCCAAGTGATGTAGGCTTATTATTCAAGGAAGAAGATGGGCATGAGCTCAAGGAGAACTTTATCAGGCTTGTCACCTATATGAAGGGATGCTTGGTCTAAAATTTAGCTTTTTGGACTTATGTCACTTTGAAGATAGGGAGTGGTAACTCAATCCATTTTTTGGAAGGATGTTTAGATTGATATGGTGCCTTTGTATTCTTGCTTTGAAGAGTTGTATGGTTGTGTTGTGAAATCGAGTATACCGATTTGATCATACTAGAGTTGGAGGACTTTAAGATAATGTATCAAAGTCCAAAGACTCTTGGTGGCCCTTCAAAGGACCCAGTTGACTTCGTTGCTTTTACCCTTTCCCCAGTTTGGCCGTCTCGTATCGTTGATGTGCTGATTTGGAAGTTTACCTAGGATGCTCTATTCTCTATGCATTTCTATTATAAATTCTTCAATTATGGAGGTCTAAAATGATCGTTCTCAAAAGCTCTTTGAGAAACTTCATCACCTGAAAGAGTGAAGGTCTTTATGGCTTGCAACAAGCAACAAGTTGCACAAGGGGGAGGCACTTGCAAAGAAAGGATGGAATATCAGTTTTGGTTGTACACTCTGTTGGTCTACTTTGGAGTCGAGAAATCATCTCTTTTTCAAATGTTAATTTGCTAGAAGCTTTTGGACAACATTTGAAATTCAGCTAAACTTAAGAGACCAACCTTCTATCTTCCTTAATCTGTGGATGGATCGGAGGATGAGGAACAAATTTAAGTTGAAGAAAAAAGTAGAGGGCCAATTGTTGGCAGTGATTTGTTGGGAGGTTTGGAGAGAAAAAACAACCAGATTTTCTTGAGGAAGAGAGGCATTGTTCTCTTTGGCTTGCATAATATTCTATGAACTTTTTAAAGCCAGAACATGTTTGTTCCTTGAAGAACGTTAAGGACCATATGAGGCTTTGCAATACATTACAATTAGGGATGAAAGTGGTATGGATATTATTCATCCTGATCCATTTTTGTATTCGAATCAATCTGGATATGGACAAAAATTTGAGGATCCGATTAATATCCATATCCATATCCATTTCATCAAATAAAATGAATATGGATATGGATAGATAATTATCCGATCCGTATTCAAATATCCGAATCTGCATGTAATCCTATAAAATTTATATAGCATTTATCAATTTTTAAGAAAATATATAACCATAAAATATGTTATTTCTTGATTTATCATCTATTTAATAATATCATGTAATCCTATAAAATCTTATATAGCATCTATCAATTTTTAAGAAAAATATGTAACCATTTAAATATGTTATTAGCTTGATTTATCATCTATTTAATAATATCTTTGATTCTGTATTCAAAAAGTTTAATTATCTAAATTATCCATAATTATATCTATATTTTCAGTGTCCGAATTGTATCCATATCTATTTAAAATAAATATAGATATAAATTTTTGCATCCAAATAATATCCATATCCGTATTTGTATTCATCAAATAAACAAATATGGATATCAAACCTAATTACAATCTTTGGTCACTCCTATGATGAAACAACGATCAACAGCTAATCTTGTCTAGCTAGTTTAGTTTTGCCTCTTGTTGATCTTATTTGCTTTGTCTTATCTTGTGACCAATCCCCTGTATCTATTGTAAATTTTGTTTTCTATACTCTTTGCTATTGTTAGCTTTAATAAAAAGGGATACCTTCCTGCTTGTGAGGCCTAGCTGGTTTGGGCCAGTGATTGGTCAGATTTCAAAAGAAGGCCTGAAGGCTTATCTTCTTGATTTGGAAACAAGGGACTCCCTTGTTTTTGCATGATGGAGGAAAAGAGTCATTCTTTAACTCAATTTCATCAAAGGCAAGGAAATCACAATCTCCACTGCTATTTAAGGGCTCCCAAGCCCATGTTCTCCCCACCAAAATCATCGTAGCAACCATCCTCTTTCTCACTCTTTTTCTCTCTTGGCTACTGGTGATTAGGCTCATTGTGGCTGCCAAAACTAGCACCATCGGCCACGATCCAGCACCACCATCACCAGACCTCTTTCTCACTCTTTTTCTCTCTTGGCTACTGGTGATTAGGCTCATTGTGGCTGCCAAAACTAGCACCATCAGCCACGACCCAGCACCATCACCACCTCTGGTGAGTTTCCCTTCTTTCCCTTATTTTCTTTGGCCTTGGATGCTGCCACTAAGGCAGCAAAAGGCAACACTCTATTTCTTCTCTCCTGGCTTTCCATTTTGGTTGGACTATTGCTATCAGCTACCGCCGCCCAGCCATGCGACCACCATCTAGCCACCCTAGCCGCACCACCATCGGACCACCTCCTATCCACCCCCCATCTCCATTTCTTTAGCCATGGGAAGCCCCTGTTTAAGCTTCCCATCAGATGCCTTGGGAGGTGGGAGGGGGAGGGGGGGAGGAGAGAGAGAGAAAGAGAAGGAATAAAAAGTAAAAATAGGAGAGAGAGATCCAACCTTGTGAACCCATCTGCATAGATTTGTCTATAAAGTGTCATCATGTAGGAAAACTATGCTAAGCATATTTAAGGAAGCTATTGGGTTGACTATGAGCATGGGATATCCTTTTTGATGCTCAGATGCTTTATCTCCAATAATGCTTAGATCTTCTCAGGGTTCACCTCGATCCCATGCTGAGTCACCATGAGCCTTGGGAATTTTCTTGAGATCACACCAAATGCATGCTTGTTGGGTTTAGCTTCATTTGATGCCACCTCACACTCACTAAATGATTCCTCAAGGTCGGCTATGTGCTGATCTACCGCAATGCTCTTAACCAGCATATCATCAACATAAAATTCAATGGTTCATCAGATTTTGCATTTGAACACCTTATTGATGAGATACTGATAGGTAGTTCCTATATTTTTCAACCCAAAAGGCATCATTTTGTAATGGTATAAATCTTTACCGATAATGAAGATAGCCTTCCCCTAATCTTCGAATGTTGTTTTGATTTAATTATATCTTAAGAAGGCATCCATAAAACTCAACAGCTCATGATCTGAGATGGCATCTATGAGCTAATCGATCCTTAAGAGAGAAAAGCTATCCTTTGGGCATGCCTTGCTGAGGTTCATGTAGTCGGTGTAAATCCTCCATTTATTATTAGTTTTTTGATGATGACTATATTGATGAGCCACTTTGGGTAATAGAATTCTCAGATAAATTCTATCATCAAGAGTTTGTTTACTTCCTCCTCAATTGCTTGTTGTCACTCAGGGATGAAGTTTCTCATTTTTTATCGAACTGGACTGTGCTCCAGATCCATGTTCAATATGTGAATAATGATATTAGAGGATATACGTAGCATGTTAGATGTTGATTAGGTGACGATGTCCTCATTGGCTCATAGAAATACCATTTGTCGATCTCAGAGGTCGAGCATCAGTTATGCCCCAATTTGAATATTCATATTTACATCATCTCCAAATGGGATTGTCACAAGTCACTAGGATGGCTCTCCTTAGATCTTCTTTGACTCTTCTTGATGGTCCTCAATTGACAGTGTCTCCATTGGTCTCTTCCCTTTTATTATTAACAAAAATTATTATCAGATGAGCATCTGATCTCCTTGGATTTGTCCAACCCTATTTTGAGTTGGGAATCTCACAAGTAGATGATACATGAAGACTATCGCTCATAGGATATTCAATCTAGATTGTTCAAGAATTGCATTATAAGCATAGAGGACCCAAACTACAAGGAATGTGAGTCGGATGGTTATCTAGCAGTTACTGGTAGAGTGATCTCACCTTCGACTGCCATGGAGTCTCTGAAAAATCTGACCAGGGAATTATTAACTTTCCTTAATTGGTCAATGGATAATCTCATTCTTTGAAATGCATCATAAATAAATATCGATTGAGCTTTCATCATCTATTAAAATCTTTTTATATCATAACTAGCTATTGTCATCGATATGGTGACACCATCATCATGAGGTATTTGAACTCCTCGAAGATCATCATCGAAAAGAAAATGACATCCCTAATGCATCACCTCTTTGAGTCTCCAACCTGATCCTCTACCCCTACCGTTGGTGATGTGGGACGATTTAGATCTAGAGGAAGCAAGCATTCAAATTTATTAATAATTAATAAATAGTCAGTAAACCAAAGACTATGAAAATGATTATGCTAAAATTGAAAAAAGACCATTGATGTGCATGCATGTTGATCTGCCCCTAGATCTAGATTCGGACCACAGATGATTGAGGAACTATCTAGGATTAGAGCATCATATCATGATTAAAAGAATTCAGATCTAATTAATAAAGAAATAAGGGATTAACTCTCTATAATAATGATCTACTTAGAAATCTATTTAGAAGCAAGAGATCTCACAACACGCCAATGAAGACTTCTGGATGAGAAAGGATTCGGATGGTGAATCAAACTGTGGTTGTCAGCAAATCTTTCTATTATCCAAGGTCACAGAATTCGATCCGAACTTGCAAAGAACTGTCTTGTAATAATGAAGGTAAGTTTAATTTTCAGCAATCTTGAAAAGATTGAATCTATCAAAGGATGATAGCAATATGAGAGAATAGAAAATAAGGGGTGCTGAAATTAGATCCTTGGAGGGCTGATGGCAGTGTAGGGAGAATGTAACCACAGGGAAGGGAGATGCTAGTTGGGATCCTATGGGTTTTGATGGGATTCACTAAGGAGTCATCGTTCTTCACCTTCAAACCTTGGGGAAATTCAAAAGAGAGATGGTAGAGAGGAGGAAGGAAGAGAGGAAGAGAGGAAGATAGGAAGAGAGGGAAGAGGGGATAGAAGAAGGAAGAATAATAGATAAAGGAAGGAGGAGAAGAGAACACATAGAGATAAGGAACAAAATATTATTCTCAATCATCTATCCATACAAAACTCTTGTTCCCCTTTTTAAAGAAAGTCTTAACAACTTGAACAAAATAAGTTGCGATTCTCCTGATTTGCATGAGGAGGATGTTACGTCCCGTGCATGGAGATGGGTCGGTAGAAGAAGATGCGATCCTTGTGAGAGGGCATTACATTGAGATGGATCATGATGAGGTGGTGTGTGGTTTTCGAAGGAAGCCATGAAGACTCTAACTCCCGAACGCATGCAAGAAATCAGGCGAGAATCTAGGTGTGCGTCAATCCTTGCTACTGTGAAGACCTCAGCTCCCGTGAAGAAATCTGGATGTGTGATCAGCATGTGTGTCTCATAAGGATTCATCTTAAATGGTCGACTTGAGTCCCTTCCAAGTGGCTGATTTAAACTAACTTGAAATTCCTCCAAATGACTGACTCTACTAGGATCTAAATTACATATCAAAGGACCCAATTGCAAACTCATTACAGGATTCGAAATAAAAGTTACAAGACTCAAATAAAATGACAGGACTCAAAATAAAAGGCTCTATCAACAATCGAGCCATAAGAAATCACAGTGATTGGTGTCCACACCAGTCGGTGGTCTGAAATCATATTGATGACACCAATCATTAGTCGATTGCTATTATTTTCTCATTGGGCTAGTGTCGTGGTGGCTCTTCGATCATCCAATTTTTCCTCTCTTAGATATATTTTTTGAGGTAGTCTCTCTGAATCAAGGCTTCAAGCTTGTCCTTCTATTGGAGGCAATCCTCAGTATCATGGCCGTGGTTATGGTGGAAGCAATAGTACTTCCTCTTGCTTCTCCCTATTAGTGAGGCCTTAATTGGTTGAGATCGGTGAAGATACCCTTGGCCCTCGATTTCTATCAAAATTTAGGACCGAGGAGTGGACAAAGGAGTATAATTATTAAATCACAAAAATGGGCTTCTTGACGTAGAGTTTGTTGGTGATCGAGAGGATTCTTCTTTAGGTCAAGCTATATATAGCTCCTCTTGAGCATGCTTCTTACTAGAGATTCTTCACCCTCAGCTTGACTATGTGTGACCTGGGCTTCTTTCGCATGTATGTATTTTAGAGCTCATGCCAGAAGATTAGTATAGTCCCTCGAAAAGTTTTATCGAGGGAGAAAATGAGGTGCTCATTCTGAAGTACTCACTTGAGCACCACCATGGGAACTGACTCATCTAAGTTGTGCACTTCGAATGTGGCCATATTAGAAATGTCATGTCATCATGCAGAAATTCTCTCTCTTCTTGTTGGATAGAGAAGAGACAGTGTTCTTTGACTATACTTGATTGTTACCAAAGTACAGGATGAACTATTTTTTAAGCTACTCGAATGAGTCAATAGACTCTGATGAGAGTTTAGAGTACCACACCCATATTGACTTCTAAGAGTGGCCTGAAAGCAAGGCATAGGAGGGTGTTCGAGGTGCCCTGAAGCATCATAAGGGCTTTGTAACTCTCTAAGTGATCGAGAAGATTCGAAGAGTCATCATACTATTAGATATATATCCTAGAAGTCAATCAGGCTAACAAATATTTTTTTCTGGGACATAATTTTGTATTTGATATTTATTATTATTATTAATAAATTAGATTATTTATTCTATTCATGTTGTGCATGTGTCCATGAATCATCCAAGGAATTAATGAGGTGATGATGCATATTCTCGAGAGTTGAGAATCTAAGATATGTGTCATTGATGATTAATTTCTAAATACTCCCGATCGATGGATCATCATGAAAATGGTGATTGATTTGGATAGATTGATGCATGGATTGTTTTCTTTTAGAATAGATGAGTCTCAAGTTTACAGTGTGGGAACACTAAAGCGAGAGTGTAGGTGTTTCTTAGAGAACAAATGTACCGAGTATGATCAATATGAAAAATTACTTAGATGTTTACTCACTCATCAGTGACTTGCTCGAGTTGCAATATGTGATTAGTCTTTGGATCTATGGTGCCTCGACTATTCATAATGGGATTGCTATAGTTTGACTATACATACACTTGATCTCCTAGCCATATGGGTCCTTGCGATATATGTTGGCTGCAGTAAGTTCATTGTAAGAATAAAGTATGCACATATATGGGATCTATCTCTCTTGATAGATAAGGATGTTGTCCTATGTGATTTATAAGATTGAGTTTAGAAGATCTTGATCAGGATAGTATAAATATGGAATGGAGTTTCTATAGTTTTCATATCAGAAACTTGAGTCAAATAAATTTAATATATGATGGATAATGGGATTTGACGAGAAATCTATAACCTCCATCTTATCGGAACTCGCGATAGAAGGATCGTATCATATGGTAACTACATCTAGACGTTCACCTATTCCATTCTACTAGAATGTCACTACATGCTACTAGGCGTCACTAGTTAATTGTGAGACTCTTGAGAGTTATTTTAATGATCAATAATTTTTATAGAGTGAGTTGGAATTGTTCCAATCTATTGAAAGGAGTTTTGATGATATTCATGATGGAGATCACAATATATCTCAGTGCCTGATAGAATAGAACCTATGGGGTCACACACAAAAAAAATAGATCAAGAATCTAATTTTGGGCTTGAGAAGTCCTATTTGAATTAGGATTTATGAAATCCTAAAGGGTTTTAGAATACCATGCTAACACATAGTTAAACCCTAGATTCCCCATGTCATTAGGGTCCTTATTCGATAAGGATTTTATTTTTATTTTAATTTGAGCATGCATCCAATTATTAATTATGTCAAGAGAGAGAGAGAGAGGGCTCTATGAGCTTGAATACTCTTCAAATAAGGATTTGAGGAATGCAAGGATTGGACTAAATCAAAAGGTTTGATTTGATCAAAGCCTTATAGGTTTTGGACTTCTTATTGGATTGAGATTGGATCTCATACTAAAGCTCAATGCCACCTTGTTTTAATCCCCTTTTTGTGTGCCATAATATCATGTCTAAGAGAGTTTTAGCATGGAATAAGAGGGGTGCCAAGGAGTCTTATTTCAGAAGGACTCCTAGCGCCTCATTTTGAGTCTTCACACCAGTATATTGTCGCCCCAACTTCACGTGCGCTATGGTTTGATTTTGGAAGGAGTCCATGCTTATGAGACTCCATCTAGCACCCTATCTCCTTATTAGATAAGGAGTTTAACTCTGATTAAACTCTTGGATGTCCAAGAGTTTTAGGGCATGAAGGAATGTTGGCTATTAAAAGGGATTCAACATGTGGCATCAAGGGGTAAGAAAGAAGTGATCAGATTTCAAATTTATTCCAGTGCCTCTTCCTCTCCTCTTTCTCTCTCTCACACCCAAGGTTGGGATGCCCAAGGTGTTGGGTGGGTTTGAGAGCTTTTCTCTCTCCTTTCTTCTTGAATCTGGCAATCAAATGTTGATGCACGATCAAAGGCTACGAAGAGAAAAAAATCTGCATGCTGATTTTCTTGAGAAGGAAATCAAATTTACTTGAAGAAAATTCTTAATCTTTTCTATGTGGATATCTATAGAAGTCAGACACTTGTGTGGCTTCAAAGAACTAGAAAAGGACATTCACAATCATCAGATTGTAGTGAAGACCTATCCATGTAAAGGTGAATATCCGATCTTCTTTCTCTTGATCATAATCTTAACAACCATGAGGGATCTGGGATTGATTCGAGATGAGATCTCATATCATATTGATCTAAAAATATATTTTCTGATGTGTTTATATTCATAAAATTTAAATTCCACTACACCAATCAACTCCAGTTTCTAATAGTGGTATCAAAGCCACCTCATATTTTTAAGGTTAGATTGCTGATTTGGATATCATAGGTTGTTTAAATAGATTTTATGCATGAAAAAATTTGATCTTATTGGCTGATTTGATCGGTCAACATCGATGGTTGATAAGATAAAAAATTATAGTGATGAGATCACATGATGTTTAATCAGGTCTATGTTAAACGCTCACCCCGATATTCAAATCTAAAATTTTATGTTATGTATGAGATACAAATGATGATGATCATAGGACTGCAACCCTTTACCTATCTCTATGATGTATTGTATTTGTTGACCCTGTGTATGTAAAATTGTTTAGTATTGGGTGTCCATGAGCATCATTAGAATTATGTAATTTGGAGATCTACGTGTCTGATATGATAAAGGGCTGTAATTATTTTTCGTGATAAGTATTATATGGGTCCTATTGTATAAATGATTGCATGTCAATAGTTGATTAGTTGCAAGTCTACAGCACGAGGCAAGCATGGGTCGAGTCGAGTGATTGGTTCAAGCCAGATCAAGGTGTTGATTACGATGAGATCGAGGATGGCTTCGGATCAATTCAAAGAGTTGAAGGTGATCAAACCAATTGACATGCTTATACTTGCACTCTGACCCATAGACCCCGATTTGGCTTAGTGGCTTGAGCACAAATCTCCTAGATCCTTGATCATTATCGATTTATTATGTATGTTCATGCTTTATGGATTTTATTTGCATGCAATATAAATAACCATGATTTGAGATCTAAATTAAATCTCCTTGTATATAGTAAGTCGAGCGATCTTCCACTATTGTGATGTGCAGACATTCTACTGGTGTTGATTGTTCTCAACTGATCATAGTGATTTAGTTATATCAAAAAAATGCAACTACTCTATAGCATGAGATGCTGCAGGGTAAAGACGAGGTTGGACCTAATAACTGTCAGGTGAGAGATCCAATGACGGCTTTGCCTACGCATTGAATGGTGGGTCTGACTTAACAAAAAATGGGATCAATAACTATAAGGTGAGGTCTACATAACTTAGAGATAGATTACCACTGCAACATGCTTGAGAAGTATTGGACAAAAATTGTCCACTCATTGGTTTTCATGTCATCAATAACTGTCGGGTGATATGTGTGAAGATCGATAGGATTGCAATACTTGAAATTTCAATCACGAAGTGTTTCCGTTTCTCTATTCGAGAAGTGTGAGAAATCTGAGAAAATAGTGGAGGCATGTTTGTTATTAAAAGAACCTTAAAATAAATTTTTGAAACAAATATAAAATCTAACTTGAATCTCTACTCTCTGTAGAATAACATGTCAGCTTCCAATCTCTTAACTCGCATTCTTGAAACCAATCACCTAATTAGACCTAATTATAAAGACTGGCCCAAAAGCATAAAAATTATTTTAAGTTTCAAAAATATAAGCTATGTTCTCGATTAGGATTCTCCTACATTACCAATTCATCCTACGACTGACCAAAGGGCAGCAGTTGATAAATGGATGGATGACGACAATAAGGTTAGGAGTTATATTTTGGCATCAATGATAAATGAACTTCAATACTAGCATGAGAACATGAAGATTGTCATGATCATGTTGACTCATCTACAAGAGTTGTATAGTGAGCAAAGTCGATCAGCATGTTAGGAGGTATCCAAAAGACTCTTCAATGTAAAGATGCATGAGAAATGGTCTATCCATGGTCATTGTTTGACAATGATTAAGAATTTTGAGGAGCTTGAGAAGCTCGACATAACCATGCATAAGGAATTACAATTGAATTTGACCCTGCAATCTCTTTTCGATTCATATGGACAGTTTATTATAAACTACCATATGAATAAAATTGATTGCATCTTGTCCAAATTGTTGGACATGTTGGTAACTACTAAAGGGCCCGTGAAAGGTTCAAGAGGCATGGTTCTCATTGTGGAGCGGACAACTTCTACCAATAGAAAGTCTAACTAGAAGAAGAAGAAACCCATGAAGAAGCAAAAGATAGAGAGCAAGCCAAGAAGAGAAGTTCCTAATAATAAGGTTGCTAGCAAGGAAAGACTACAATGGCCATTAGATAGGAAACTGTCCTGTATACTTGGAGTTTCAGAAGAATAAGGAGAACATGCCTTTGGTAGGTGTGTTAGACTTGCTCATGAAACTATCATTTGCATATGGATGTATCTATGAATATTTCTGAGCAAGTAATGATTGCCATAGGATCTGAGAGATTCAGAGTTGAGATGAACCTGAAATATATGTGGTACCTTAGGTTTGATCATATTTGAGAGGATAGAACAAACAGATTGAAGAAAGATGGACTTTTTGGCTCATTGACTATGGAGTCATATCCAATTTGTGAATTATGTTTCAAGAAAAATGATCAAACAACTTTTTGCAGGCTAAGAGGAGAGGACCACTGAGGTACTTGCCCCGGTACGCACTCATGTGTGTAGCCCATTCGATGTGTAGATCAGGGATGGTTATCTTTATTGCTTACCTTTACCAATGATTATTCATGGTATGGGTATGTGTGAGATACAAATCTAAAGTCTTTAAAAAGTTTAAAGAATTCAGATATAAGGTAAAGAAGCAAACTGAAAAACTCTTTAAAATTCTTCGATTAGATCAAGGAGGTAAATATCTTAGTAAAAAATTTCAAAATTATCTCAAAGAAAATGATATAGTCTCACAATGGACTCCTTCAGATACATCTCAACTTAATGGGGTGTCGAAGCAGAGGAATCGAACCTTATTAGATATGGTTCAGTCCATGATGAGCTTCACTGATCTTTCTTTATTTTTTTGGGGATACATATTACTTACTTCCATTTATCTATTGAATAAGATATCCTCTAAATCTTTTCCTACCATATGAGATGTGGTATGGTAAGAAACCGAATCTTGGTCATCTCAAGATTTGGGAACGTCTGGCCTATGTCAAGCGATAACAGGTGGATAAGTTAGAGATTAGGTCCTATAGGGCTCATTGTGTTGGGTATCTTAAAGAGTCTATGGGACACTACTTTTATCTCTCAGAGGATCACAATATAGTTGTGAGCCGGCATGCTGTCCTCTTAAAAAAATAGTTTATCCAAGGTGAAGGTAGTGGAAAGAAAATTGAGCTCAAAGAGAGAGTCTCTGAAGAGCAATGAGTCATTGGACCTTCAGAACCTATTCATGATGAGCCAGTATATGCACTTTCGATTCCACCTTATAGATTAAAAAAGATTTTTGACCTCTTAAAAGATACTTAGGTATTCTGATAGAGAAATAAAAAAATATTCCTCATGAAAATAAAAAATATAGAGATGATACCATATTTTACAATGAGGCGATGTCAGATATCGACTTCGAGAAGTGGCTGGAAGTAATGAAGTCAGAGATTGACTCGATGTATTCCAATCAAGTTTAGACCTTAGTAAATCCATTAGAAGGTATAGTATCTATTATATGTAAATGGATCTATAAAAGGAAGATAGGTTCGGATAGAAAGTAGAGACCTATAAAGTAATACTTATAGCAAAAGATTATAGTCAACATAAAAGCATTGACTATCAGCAGATTTTTTCACCTGTAGCCATGCTAAAGTCCATTCGAGCACTGCTTCTTATTGCAGCTTTTTATGATTATGAGATCTGATAGATGGATGTGCAAACTATTTTTTAAATAGATATTATAACAAAATATATATGGAGCAGCCTTTGGGGTTTCACTTTCAGTGATGAAAGTCATAAGGTCTGTAAGTTGTTAGAGGTCTATGTATGGACTAAAGCAAGTATCTGGGAGTTGGAATACTTATTTTAACGATGTGATCAAATCATTTGATTTCATCAAGAACGAGAAGGAGTCATGTGTTTATAAGAAGATCAGTAGAAGTACTGTCACATTCTTCGTATTGTACATAGATGATATTCTCCTGATAGAGAATGATATATTTCTATATTGACTTTAGTTAAGGTTTAGTTATTTAAAGAATTCTCTAGGAAAGATCTTAAAAAAGTATTCTATATTCTGAAAATAAAGATCTATAGAGATAGATCTAAAAAGATACTAGGCCTCTCATAGAAAATGTACATAGAAGAGGTGCTGAAGAGATCCAGCATAGAAAACTTTAAGAGGAGATTGCTACCCCTCATGCATGAAATATATCTCTCCACGAAGATGCACCCTAGAACATTTGAGGAGACTCAGTATAGGAGCAAGATCCCTTATGCTTCAGCTATACAGAGCCTTATGTATGCCATACTATGTACACGACCTAATATAACCTTTGCTGTGAGTGTCACGAGTAGATATCAGTCGAATCCAGATGAAAAATGCTGGATTACTATGAAAATATTCTTAAGTGCTTAAGAAGGACTAAAGATATGTTCTTGATCTTTGGAGGAGAAGGAGAGCTGAACATACAAGATTCACAGATTCAGACTTTATGTCTGATGTTGATGATAGAGAGTCTAATTAGGGTGTATTTCTTATGCAATGAAAGTTTGATAAATTGAAAGAGTTTCAAATAACTAATCATTGCAGATTCCATCATGAAAGTTGAGTACATCACACCTTCTGAAGATGCTAAGGAAGTCTTCTAATTTAAAAAGATTCGTCAGAGAACTCAGTGTAATGTCATCAAATGCCATAATACTATACTATGACAATAATGATGCCATAACTTTAGCTAAAGAATCTAGGTCTCATCAGAAGTCTTAGCATGTAGAGTAATGGTTTGATATTATTTGCAACTATCTTAAAATGTAGAGAGTAGACTCTACAGATGACGTGATGGATCCATTGACTATATCACTTAGCCAGCAAAAGACTGAGGCACATCTTGAAAAAAAAGAGCTTAGGTATATGGCTGATTAGCTTTAGTGTAAATGAAAGATTGTTAGATGTATGCCCTAGAAGTCAATCAGGCTGACACATATTTTTGCTCTAGAACATAATTTTTATTTGATAATTATTATTATTTATAAATTAGATTATTTATTCTATTCATGTTGTGCATGTGTCCATGAATCGTTTAAGAAACTAATGAGATGATGATACATTCTTAAGAGTTAAAAATATGAGGTATGTATCATTAGTGATTAATTTCTAAATACTCTCAATCGATGGATCGTCATGAAGATGGTGATTGATCCAGATAGATTGGTGTATGGATCACTTCTCTTTCAAGATAGATGAGTTTTGAGTTTACAGTGTCGGGATACCGAAGCGAGAGTATAGATATTGTTAGAGAAAAGGTATCGAATGTGATCAATACGAGAGTCACTTGAATGTCACTCACTCATTAGCGACTTGCTCGATGTTGCAGTAGTGTGACTAATCCTTAGACCTATAGTGCCTCGATTATTCATAATGGGATTGCTGTAGTGTGACTGTACATACACTTGATCTCATAGTCATATGGATCGTTGCGGTGTATGTTAGCTGTAATAAGTTCATTATAGGAATAGGGTGTGCACCTATAGGGATCTATCTTCTTTGGTAGATAAGGAAGTTAGTCTTATGTGATTTATGAGATCAAGTTCAAAAGACATTGGCCAAGACAGTGTGAATATAGAAAGGAGTTTCCATAGTTTTCATAGTAGAAACTTGAGTCGAATAAATTTGACATATGACAGATGATGGGATTTCACGAGAAATTCATAATCTCCATCTTGTCGGGACTCATGATAGAAGGATCGTATCATATAGTAATTGTACCTAAATATTCATCTATTTTATTCTGCTAAAATATCACTACATGCTGCTAGACGTTACTGATAGATTGTGAGACTCTTGAGAATTATTTTGATGATTAATAATTCTCATAGAGTAAGTTGGAATTGTTTCTATCCATTGAAAAAAGTTTCGATGATATTCATGATGGAGATCACAATATATCTCAGTGTCCAATAGAATAGAACATATGAGATCACACCTATAAAAGGAAGAGGTCAAGGATTTAATTTTGGGCTTGAGAAGTCCTATTTGAATTTGAATTTATGAAATCCTAAAAGGTTTGGAATACTATGCTAGCACATGGTTAAACACTAGATTCTCCATGTCATTAGAAGTCCTTATTCGATAAAGATTTTGTTTTTGATTTTAATTTGAGCATGCATACAATTATTAATTGTGTCAAGAGAGAGAGAGAGAGAGGGCTCCATGAGCTTGAATCCTCTTCAAATAAGGATTTGAGGAATGCAAGGATTGAACTAAATCAAAAGGTTTGATTTGATCAAAGCCCTATAGGTTTTGGACTTCTTATTGGATTAAGATTTGATCTCATACTAAAGCTCAATGCCACCTTGTTTTAATCCCCTTTTTGTGCGCCATAATATCATGTCTAAGAGGGTTTTAGCATGGAATAAGAGGGGTACCAAGGAGTCTTATTTCAGAAGGACTCCTAGCACCTCCTCTTGAGTCTTCACGCTAGTATATTGTCGCCCCAACTTCATGTGCACTATGGTCCGATTTTGGAAGGAGTCCATGCTTATGGGGACTCCATCTAGCACCCCATCTCCTTCTTAGATAAGGGAGTTTAACTCTGATTAAACTCTTGGTTGCCTAAGAGTTTTAGGGTGTGAAGGAATGTTGGCTATTAAAAGGGATTCAACATGTGGCATTGAGGGGTAAGAAGAAGTGATCAGATTTCATATTTATTCCAATGCCTCTTCCTCTCCTCTTTCTCTCTCTCACACCCAAGGTTGGGATGCCCAAGGTGTTGGGTGGTTTGGGAACTTTTCTCTCTCCTTTCTTCTTGAATCTAGTGATCAAACATTGATGCATGATCAAAGGCTACGAAGAGAAAAATCTGTATGCTGATTTCTTGAGAAAAAATCAAATTTACTTAGAGAGAATCTTTGATCTTTCCTGTGTAGATACCTGTAGAGACTGGACACTTGTGTAGCTTCAAAAAATTAAAAAAATGATATCCACGATCATCAGATTGCGGTGAAGAACTATCCGCGCAAAGGTGAAGATCCGATCTTCTTTCTCTTGATCATAATCTTAACAACTATGAGGGATCTGGGATTGATTCGAGATGAGATCTCGCATCATATTAGTCTAAAATTATATTTTTTTGATGTGTTTAAGTTCATAAAATTTTAAATTCCATTGCACCAATCAACCCCAGTTTCTAACACATAAGACTTTATCTAAGGCATTTTGAATTAGCTCGGAATTGATTCCTTAAGTATCATTCAGGAGAAGAGAGACTACAAGTTGAAGCTGAGGCCATCGTCATTCATTTGACTTCCGTTTGTACCTCCCAAGGCAGCATTCTATCTTTGGAACTTTCTATTCATGATCATCTTCTAGGTGAGATTTCTTGGGAGGTGGCGAGTAACCCAGGGTTGAATCTCCATCAGAGGACATAGGGGAATGCCGACATCAATCTTATTCCTTGGGCACCGATGAGATGGAGATTGTCGAGCGGTTGGAGCAAATGATGTGTGCATCGAAGGGCTAGCTCTGGACTTCTGTGGCAAGATCGATGGCTATGCCAAGAAGGAGCTAGCTGATGAATGGACTGTTGGATTTCGGTAGTGCAGCGAAAAGTCCAGATGTTTAAAATTTTTCATTCAAACACCCAGGTGCACAGAAACCTGAGAACCCAGGAACTCTTGATAATAGCAATCAAAGCATGAATATAGAAGAAGTATTAGGAAGTATACCTTTTGAATTTTAATTTGGTGAAGAATTATTTTCACTAAGCACCAAGTGTTCGCCCTCCAATGATGATCCACATAGGAATAGATCCAAGGACAGTGCTTCTTCTTCACCTTGCTTTAAGAGTTCTAGATCCTAAAACTCGACCAGCCTCCAACCAATCAGACCCTCCTCCAAATCTAAGTCTGGACCTCTCAAAATCTCCTTCTAATCTTAAGCTCCTTGTTTAAGACCTCTTAAACCTTTTATCCTATTAGGAATAGACTTGTCTTAAAAGACCAAGCCTTGTCCTAATGACCTAGGGTTGTAAGAGAGGGAGAGAGGGAGCAGATAGGGTTGTGTAAGAGTTGAATGACCAACCTGATCTGCCGCCTCCTATTTATAAAACCAGAGGGGGTGCCAACCAAGAACTCACATCCCAATTAATCATTGTATCAGATAACCAGAGTTCCTTCAAGCAGAAGGACTTATCTAGTTCTAGATATGATGATTCCTTCTCCCTTGCGCGCACTAAAATTAAGGGATGCATTTGGCATCCTATCCTGATTCAAATTAAACTAGAAAATGCCATGTGGATCAAGCATTTAAATCCAAATCCTGGTGATAAGTTTATCTGATAGGTGGCACCTCCTTCTGCTTAAAGCAGAAGGACACTTCTCATAACTCTTCGTGTGAAGTCCTTATCACCCGTGCGCGTGCCAAAACTTTGAGCATCCTATGCCCAGCCAGAAGGAATTTTCACACTTGAAAAAATATGCCAAAGGAGATTAAAGGCTGACCTCCCATCCTAAGGGTCAGAGACCTAAAGCAGGACTCTGGTCCTTCTGCACACCAAAAATGAAGTGGGCGTGCGCCCCTTCACAATTAGCACCAAGAGTCCATAACCACTTGGACTCTTGGTTCCAAAATGTGGAAAAGGTTTTTAAGTGCCCCATTTTGAGCTACCTCTAAGTGGCTTGACTTAATCCAGATTCTCATCAAATTAGATTATCAAAAGTAAGATTGAGATCAAATCTGATCTCCCAAGGAGCTAAGATTAGCCACACATGCTAGCATGTTTACCAGCTATCCGATTGGATTCAAAATTCTAATCAACCATATCAAATAGATCTTTGACCAATTTCTTAATATGTGTGATCTATTGGGTTCTACATCTAGCCAGCAGTAGGTCTGAATGCAAGTTGACCTGATTTAATTAGAACCTTTTCTAATCGATTAAGATCCAAATCATGCTAATCCGAGTTTAACAATTAGAACCCTTTCTAATTGAGGATCGAATTAAATTCTTTAATTCGATCAAATTTACAAGTCAAGATTGACATCAAGCAACGTATTATGACTATCCAGAAGATGTAGAATTTGATAGAAATACCACATATATCCTTCAATGGTAAGTTACCATGCAATTTAATCCTTCGATCATCCCACATCTCGAATATGTTTATGAGTATAGAATCACGTCAAACTCAAACACATATTCTATTGATTCTCCATCAATCAACGATGACTCTAATGATGAAGCATTAAAATTTTTTTCTAATCTTCATCCTGCTTAGGTCAAAGTCTTTCTAAGTCATCAAGATATGAGAATACATAGGATGACATCTCCTCTTACTATGAGTGATCGATTTTTGTTAACCGACTCATAATCTCTATACACATTCCATCATATCCAGAACATCAAGTATATATCTTTATGCCATGCATGGATATTAATCAAAATATACATTCATGTGCATAAGATTCTATGGTGGTCTCAGATCTAAAGATCACTTGCACAACTCTCACTTAGAGAACCATCTTTTGACATACAAGTAAGGCTCTATAAGATATTCTCTGTCAGTAAATCAATTCAGTGTACTCATTTCCTAATGAGCACCTACATCTTTGTATTAGTATCTCACATAAGTAGTCTGTGAAAATAGCCACCCTCTCCATCGAGCATACATAAGATGTGCCAGTCTATCCGAAATATTGGTCCCCGACTCAATGTTCTTATGACTAAAAATATTTAGGATTAGAATTTTAGGTTTCACAGGCATGAACTCTTGATGATCCTAAAATCATTATCCTAATCCATGGGTTCATTATAATCTTATACATAATAGGATGCAGCTACACTGATGAATCAATATCTCATTTCATTAATTAATGAATAATATCATTACATGGATTAGAAATTTGCAAAG
>KE505888.1:56079-67147 GCA_000441515.1 Elaeis oleifera | reverse complement strand
CGACTCATGTGCATGAGTCGACCCTATGAGTCGACCCCTGCGACGAAAAAATTTCGCAACGACTAGTTTTTAGCTCGTTTTGGTTGCATTTAATGCCCATTTAATGTGCTCTAACGGCTCTATTTCAGCCCAGATTACTCTCCACCATCATTTGAAGTTATAAAAGGAACTAAAAGGAGGGAATCAATAAGGTTTTGAAGAGGTTCTTCAAGCATTCAATTCAGCCCTAAAAAAAGAGCCCTCTTGAAGTTAAAGAAGCTTTTATTTCAAGTTCACCAACTCCTCAACAACTCATTCAAGTCTCCAACCACCTTGAGAAAAATCAGAAGAGCTTCCTTCTAATTGTGTAAAGTGTATTTACAGCTTTATTTGCTCATTAAAGGAGCTACATCTGTATTTTCATGTGATTAACTTCTATACTCTATTTTTGAGTTGTTATTTGTTTTGGAAGGATTATAAAATATGGAAAGGTTGATCCGAGCCTTGAATTGGATTGTATTGGATTGACTTGTACCCGAAAATAAGTATTCTAGTTTGGGATAGCTAGGGTCGAAGGTTCCGACGTTGTATTCGTATTGAATATGGATTAGTGGATTTGAATTTTTAAGTAGGAGCTTGGAGAGTGGATGTAGGTGCAAGGTTGGCACCGAACCACTATAAATCTTATTATTTGTGGTGTGCTTGCTTGCTCTCCTTTTTGATTTTCTTATCTCCTTGGATTCTTGCATTCAACTTCTACACTTTGCATAAATTTCACTCTCCACATTTATCTTGCTTATTGTTAAATAATCCTCATAGTTGTAAGTTAATTTTAAATTTTAAAACCCAATTCACCCCTTCTCTTGGGTTGCATAGCTGGGCAACATAGGTCAACTCTTTTCTATTTTATCTAATTTTTGTGTGTGACTCTATAGGTTTGAACACTAAGTCGGTAGCACAAGAACAGTTTTCTATACAATCGAAGTAACCATCTAACAATGATTCTCGATATTCGGATAGGTCAAATATTTGTAAGGCAACACTCAAGAACCTAGGAATATGGTTACCGCATAATTCATCCCTTTGATCTTGAATGCTTAGGACGACTTAGGGTTTAACTGTCAACTTTGGATTAGTCATCAATATTGTATTTCAATCTTTTTCAAATCCTATGACATATCATATGGATTGCCCTGGCTGAGATCTTACTCAATTGAAATACAGTGATGCATTAACTTCTGAAATACGGTGGGATTAATCCCATCTTGATCCACACACAGATTTTACAAGTACTTGACTGTACCCAGTAATTTTCGTCACTGTATTAAAAATACAGATAGTTTGGCACTAAAACACAGTGAGTTGCTTGCAAGTCACAATGATGATCTCAGGTTGGAGGGATACTTATGCCTATATTCTTCGCGAGCTGCTCTTGACAGTAAAGTACTTCACAGGTGAGTCATTTATTCAGTGATGATGTACTCCTACATCTCCCCTATATGTCATACCAGTATCTCCATACTCGTTGGTTAAGAGGACAACTAACCTATATGGCACACAATGACCTACTCTTGATAAATATCATCATCCCTTAATGATATATCATTTGATCACAAATATGTTTAAGAACTATTTGATAAATCTTCCTTTATCGATTGTCATATAGTTCTAAGGACTTCATCATAACAAGAGTTTTAATAAGGAAGATGTGCACCTTATGATGAAAATACCAAAATAATTTTATTCATTCATAATTCATATACAAATAACAAAGAGCAATAATTCATGTACAAATGATAAAAAGCACAATCGTCTAAACGATTGGTTTTAGGACACGTTTCCTATCAACTCCTACTTGGACTAAAGCCAATCAGTACAGTATCTAATACCCATCTTCCATTTAAGTTCATTGAACTCTTTGATTTCAAAGGCTTTAGTAAATGGATTGGCCAAGTTCTCCTTTCTATCGATCTTCTAAAGATCGACATCATCTCGATCCATGATCTCTCATACAAGGTGATAGTGACACAGAATGCGTTTAGTTTTCTAGTAGAATTTTGATTTATTAGGCTGAGCTATGGCTCTAGTGCTGTCAATACATAAGGACTGAACCATCGATAGAGGGTGCCACTCCAAGCTCGTTAATGAACTTCAACAACCAAACTACTTCTTTTGCAGCATCGAATATCGTAATATACTTTGTCTTGCAAACAGAATCGACTACAGTGAACTGGCTGAAACTTTTTCTGCATATCTCTCATCCATTTAGGATAACACATAATCCGACATACTCTTGCTGTCATAATGATCTGACTGAAAATTGAAATAAGTATATCCCATATGTTTCCAGTCAGTGTCTCTATCAATGAGCCATTGGTCTTTGATATTTTCAAATACTTAAGGATGATTCTTACAACCTTCCAATGATTCTTTCTCAGATTAGACTGATACCTACTCACTATCCCTAGTGAGTATGCCACATCCGGCCTCATACATGTCATGGCATACATGATATATCCCACTGTCGAAGCATATGAGATTCTACTCATATGCTCTCTCTCTTGTGGAGTTATCGGACAATCCTTCTTAGAGAGAGTAATTTCATTGTCATCGAAAGATAATCTTTCTTGAAATTCTTCATACTGAACTATTTCAGTATGATATCTATATACGTGGATTGGGGCAATCCAAACAATCTTTTAGATTTATCTCTATAGATCTTTATCTCTAGGATGTAGGATGCTTCTCTCAAATCCTTCATGAAGAATTGAGATGACAGCCATACCTTTTATTTCCTATAATACAGGGATGTCATTTTCGATTAAGAGAACATCATCCACATACAACATAAGAAATACGACTACAGAACCATTAGCCCACTTATATATACAGGGTTCTTCTCTGTTCTTAACGAAGCCATATATTCTGATCTTATTAAAATGCATGTTCCAACTTCGAGATACCTGCTCTCACAAGCATAATCCGAATGAATTTGAGCATTGCTATAGGAGAGAACATCTCATTATAGTCAATACCATAACACTGACCATATCCTTTGGCAACTAGATAGACTTTATAGGTCCCCACCTTTCTATCCACTCCTCCTATTCTTTTGAAAATCTATTTACGCCCTATAGATTTTATCCCTTCAGATGGATCAACTAGTGTCCATATACTATTGATCTCCAAAGACTCCATCTCAAATTTCATGGCCTTAAGCCATTTCTCAGAGTCGGGCCTTTGCATAGCATCCATGTAGATGATCAGATCCTAATCATTCTTATCGAGTTCAACAGGATCATCATCTCGAATCAAAAATCATAGTATCTATCTGATTGATGTGGTACTCTACCAGATCTCCTTAAAAGTGCCTCAACAATGGACTTTGGATTTGATTTAATCAAATCCGGTTCTATATTTCCACTTGTCTGTGTCGGTTCTTCTACCTGTCGAACTTCATCCAGTTCAACCTTGATGGTATTAGTTCTTTCCATAAGAACTTCTTTTCTAAAAAGATTGTCCTATTCTGATGAACATCTTTATTTTCAGCATGGTAGAAGTAGTATACTCTAGACTCCTTAGGATACTCTATAAATAAGTACTTATCGGATCGAGGTCCAAGCTTATCAGTCTATAAAATGTTTGACATAAGCTGGACAATCCCCAACCCTAAGGTAAGAGAGTGTCGACCTACATTAAGTCCATATCTCATATGGTGTTTTTATGATCGATTTGCTCGGAATATTGTTCAGAACATAGATGCAGTCTCAAGAGTATAACCCCAAAAGAGATCGAAAGACTTGCAAACCCATCATGGATCGAACCGTATTTAACAGAGTTCGATTTCTCCTTTCAGACATCCCATTATGTAGTGATGTTCCAGGAGTAGTCTATTGTGAGAGAATCCCATTCTCTCTTAGATACATTAAAACTCATTGGAAAGATATTCACCTCCTTGGTTTGATCAAAGAGTTTTAATACTCTTTTTAATTATTTTTCTACCTTATTACGGAATCATTTGAATTTTTCAAACGATTCAGATTTATACTTCATAAGATAGATATATCCATATCTCAATAGGTCATCCGTAAATATAATGAACCCTCCTCTAGCTTCTATGTTCATGGGTCCACATGCATGACTATGTACTAGACTTAGAATATTGCTGGCTCGTTCATCCTTTCCAATAAAAGATGACTTGATTATCCTTCCAAGAAGACAGGACTCATAGGTCAATAATGATTCACAATCATTGATGTCGAGAATTTTTCTCTAGTTAACCTGTTTATCCTATTCTTATTTATATGACCGAGCCTACAATACCAAATGTAGGTATCTGTGACATTATCTATTCTAGGATATTTTTGATGTGTACATTATACCAACAGACAGTGATAAAATGTAAATGCTATTTTTAATTATTCACGCATAATCATGACACCATTCACAATGATATCATAGAATTTTTTTTTATTGAAGAAATTATAACCATCCTTGGCCAAAAGGTCTATGAAATAACATTCATAAGAAAGATGGATAATAATGACAATCATCTAAATAATAATATTTGAATTGAGAATAAGCTAAACTTTTCTTATAGCTAGAACTAGAACAGCTTTTTCATCTCCAATATTTAAGAATCATTCGCTCTTTTCAAATTTTTTAACTAACTTGAAGTTCCTGCAATGAATTACAGATATAAATCGAACTTTCGATATCCAATACTCAGATAGTAGTATCACTGATAGAGAAATTATAAGATATCATCATATAATTATCTTATCTAGCAATCTTTTGTTGATTTCTCTTTCTAAGCCTGTGCGGATCAAGAGAAGCTAGATATAAAGGATAATTTTCCTTCTAGTGCCTCAGCTTCTTAAAAAAGAAGTATTCTACCAGACTCTAGTCTGTCTTAGACTGGTTAGTTCGATTGGACTTGAAAGTCCAAGCACGAACCACTGCACCATACTTGTCTTTTCTCTCTCAGAGGACCAATGTCTTGTTGAAGACAAATCCTCAAGTGTGTCACAAGACTTGTTTAATATTTGAAACATTTCTTTCGACTGAGCATCATCAAATTTACAACTAAATTCGTTACTCATAACAGTCCTCATTATGCAACATATTGTCATACAGTCATTAAGCCACTTCTGATAAGTGTCTCTAACCATCGTATTTGCATTGAGAGCTGGTACTTCAGATGCTGGATCTATAATCACATATAGGATCCTTTCATGCTCGAGAACTATTCTCAACTTTCGATATCAATTATCAAAATTTATCCTACAAGTTTGTCACTGTCTAACAGTGAGTGGAGTGATAAATTACTAGCCATCACTAAAAAAAAATATAGACCTATTAGTCTATGAATTATTTAATTCTAAAGACTTAGACTTTAGTTTAAAGGTCTTTTCACTATTTTATACGAATTGATATAGCCTCTACCTTCAATTTGAGAAATTATTTTAATCCCTTAATAGGTACTAGAATTCATACAGACTACATATGAGCCCGAGTAAAGCTCTGGCTAATCCATATACATCTATGGGTAGATTCTTAATCAATTATTTTTTAAATAATTTTAGTAATGATTTTGGCTCAGGTTCCTTTTCAGTAGGCTATGGTCTCCACTGAAAGTCTCGATTAGGTCCAACCATTAATATGAACATACTCAATGAATCTAACTAATAAATGATCAGGCTCGAGTAGAGCTCTGACTAATCCAACCATTTATTAGATAGTACAATAGAGTTATCATATAAAGAATGATAATTTCAATATCCAGATGAACATCAGGCGTAGAGCGCCTATAATGTTTACCTAAACTATTGGACTCATTACTATCTATCTTAAAGGGAGGCTATGACTTTGTTATCTCCATAACATTATCATTTTAAGGATCTAATAATTTAAAGATTTGATTTTAATGATTTGACAAGCAATTGATCAATGAGTCTTAAATCCTCCTACTGACTTCACCAAATCATGAAGAGGACTATAGACAAGCTGGTTCAAGGCACCTAACTCGGTCAAACTGATTTAATGATTTGAGAATAAGAGAAGAGATTAACCAACAAGTCATAAGTCCTCTTACTGACTTTACCAAGTCATAAAGAGGACTAGAGATAAGCTGGTCTAGAGACACCTAAATTAGTCACACTAATTTACCTTAATGGCATGGATCAGCTCGAATCAATTAGTGATCTAATCAAAATATAATCTATCAAATTAGCCAGATAAGTGAGATCGATGGGAGGATCTGCCTCGGCTTACCTTAGACACCATCAAAATGACCAGATAAATGGATTGTCAATTAAAACCACCGATCATATTGTCAAGCAATATTGCCAAACTTATCTTAGACACTAGTTGGCCGATTAGTTTTGATTCGATTAATTAAAGGACTCGAGCTAAATCATTGAGCCATAATTAGGTCCATTTGGTATGATCAAAATATGAACTTGATCAAGCTACAACTATTGAGATTGATCTTAGAGAAATTCTGACCTAATCTAACTCAACTCTTGATTAGATTTAATCAATTTCTCTAATTGATCCATATTATTCTAACCCTAAGTCTAACCCAGTTAGAAGACTTGATTCGTGCTAACCCATTGCCCATCGATTTATAAGGTGTTTTAACATTTTTAATTCTCAAATCTAGATCACTTAATTCTAAATTAAGTGTGTGAAATATGTGTTTCAGTATGTAGAACTATTCTACTAGGATTCAAGTAAAGCATACCATATGTTTCAAAATTACAGATCTTAAATTAATTTTAGATCTATGTTTGATAATGAACATGTATCAATTTGATCTAAATTTCAGACATATATCACATGCATCATGATAATTTTTTAGATTACTACCAATTACATCATATGTAACATATAATTCAGATCTTAAAATTAGTTTCATATCTAAATTTATCTTATTAAATTATAATTAATCATGAATCACTTTAGATCTAATTTAATATATTTATGATTAAATAATTTAATTTTTTTACTGTTCTTCTTCATGAGACTTGATCATAGTGATATCCCTACATGTCATAAGAGAACTCATCGAATGGGTAAGGGAGGGACTCAATCCCTGCTTCCTCTTATGATCGGATGGCTTGGTGATCACCTCAATTCGAGTACTGGGCTACTAAGATTAGAAATCTAATTTCTAAAATATAATTGCATCTACTAATGTAATAAACAAAATTCAGGCATGCACTTTTTATGAATATGATCATATCATGCATATTAAGTATCTAATCTAATTAGATCAATGCATCAGATTTAATTCAGATAATTTTAGATAAATTTCAAATCTGAATCTACTTTTATATAGCATATAAAATATTTATTTCAGATCTGGAATCACATAGAAAAATATTCAAACACACATATGAACGCATAGAAATAAATTTTGGTTAGACCTGATTTTGTGTTATGCAGAATTTTGTTTAAAAATAGATCTAAAAATCTATCAAAATAGATTCAATTCAAATCTAGATTTAGTCCAACTTCCAATCTCAAATAACACCATAAAATATCTATTAAAACTAATTTAAAATAGATCATAAAATAGATTGTTATTCCAACAAAATCTGTATCAAAAAGTTTTTGTTATAATAGATTTATAGCAAACATAACCAATCATTAATTAGGTTCTTGAAACCTGATCAAAACCAGATCAAAAATTTATTTAAATAGATCTAAATTAGATTTAGTGTCCTACATAAAATTTAATTACGTACAATATACAAATATATCAAAAAATTATTTATGCATCTATGTATCAATCTGGCTCTGATACCAGTTGAAAAGAAAATCTATCCAACAGATCGAATCACCAGGTACATCTAAATTTTTTTATTCTATTAATTTATAACCTTTACAAATTATCTGAATTATAGTAGAATAGAGATCAAATTCTCAAAAAAAATTCAAATCCGATGCCTCGCGAGGTTTGAATGCATAGACCCTCTACTTTGCACGTACGTCAGGCTTTGTAGGAAAGAAGGATGATCTCGTATCAATCTTTAGAAGGAAGCAAAGGGAGACGGTTGAGATCCAATCTCAAGGATGGAGGCTAGGGAGGATGTCTTCATGTCAAGAAGAGAAGATGCCAAGAAACCTCAAGTGAATAGAAAGCCCACCCTCCTTTATTTGTCGCACAAACAAAAATCTTTTCCATCAAAATTATTCTCCTTTTATTGCACAAAATAAGACCATAACCATTGGTTGTTAGGCTCTCCCCTTAAATAAATAAGATAACCAAATCTGATCAAAAGTCCTACAAAATTAGGACTCTAATCTTATCCAAAGAGGTAATGCCAAAAAGAATCGACGCAAATTTGCATATCTTCTTTTCTCATGCATGAACAATAATAGGCAGAAACATTTTGCACTCCTATTCCTTCTCTTGGTTGGTCCATATGAGAGAGAGTCCTTGGGCATCATGACTCTATGGATCTTGTCCAATTTGGGTTTAATCTGAGTTTAATTCAAATCTGATTCAAATCGGATTCGAACCAAATTAGAAGAGCCTGTCAATTTCAATCTAATTGAAATTCTGGTCTAAGTCTAACTTGAATTTTTAACCCAATTAAGTCTTAATTAAATCAGATCTAATCTAAAATTAATTAGGATATAAATTTAATCTCTCAAAAATTTTTTGATCATTGATCAGATCATTATCATCTCCGGAACTAAACCTGAATCTCATATCCAATGCTAGCTAAACATAGTCAACTATTTCATCCCATATAATCTCTAACTTAATTTTAATTAAGCTAATCTATTATTCAATCAAGTCACATACTTTCAAATTGAATACATAGACAGGTCAATTCTTTCTATTTTGTTTGACTTTTGTGCATCACTCCATAGGTTCGAACACTAGGCTGGTAGCACAGAAATAATTTTCTATACTAATCAAAGTTACCATCTAGCAATAATTTCTGACATCTAGATAGATCAAATGCTTACAAGGCAACACTCAAGAATCTAGGAATATGGCTACTGCATAATTCATCCCTTTGACCCTGAATGCTCAAGACGATCTAAAGTTTAACTATCAATCCTGGACTAGTCATCCACATTATATTTTAATCTTTTTCAAATCCTATAACATATCACATGGATTGCTCCGATCGAGGTCTTACTCAATTGAAATACAATAATGTATTAACTCTTGAAATACGGAGGGATTAATCCCATCTTGATCCGTATACAGATTTCGCAAGTACTTGACTGTACTTAGTAATCTTCCATCACTGTATTAAAAATACAGTTAGTCTAGTACTAAAGCACAGTGAATTACTTGTAAATCACCATAGTGATCTCAGATCAGAGGGACACTTATGCCCATATTCTTCGTGAGCTACTTTTGACACCACAATGCTCTGCAGGTGAGTCACTTGTTCAATGATGATGTACTCCTACATCTCATCTGTATGCCATACCAGTATCTCTATACTCCTTGGTTAAGAGAACAACCAACTTATATGGCATACAATGACCTACTTTTGATAAACATCATCATCCTTTATTGACGTATCATTTGGTCATGAACATATTTAATAACTATTCGATAAATTCTCTTTTATTGATTGTCATATAGTTCTAAAGATTTCATCACAATACAAGAGTTCTAATAAAGAAGATGTACACCTTGTGATGAAAATGTCAAAATAATTTTATTCATTCATAATTTATATGCAAATGATAAAGAGCATAATTGTCCAAATGATTGATTTTAGGATATATTTCTAACACTCTAATGGTAATCCACATAGGAATTAATCCAAAGACAGTGCTCCTTCACATTGCTTTAAGAGTTCTAGCTCCTAAAACTCGACTAGCCTCCAACTAATCAGAATCTCCTTCAGATCTGAGTTTGTACCTCTCAGAACCTCCTTCTGGCCTTGACCTTCTTCTTAGGATCTCTTAAATCCTTTGTCCTATTAGGAATAGACTTGTCTTAAAAGATCAAGCCTTGTCCTAAAGACCTAGGTTGTAAGAGAGAGAGAGGGAGAGAGGGAGTGGATAGGGTTGTGTAAGAAAGAGTTGAATGACCAACCCTATCTGTCGCTGCCTATTTATAGAACTAGAGAGGGCACCAACCAAGAAGTCATGTCCCAAATTAATCATCATATCATATAACTAGAGTTCCTTCGAGCAGAAGGACTTATCTGGTTTTCGATACGATGATTCCTTCTCCCACGTGCGCACCAAAATTAAGGGATACATTTGGCATCCCATCTTGATTCAGATTAAACCAAAAATGCCATGTGGATAAAGCATTTAAATCTGAATCCTGATGATAAGTTTATCTGATAGGTGGCACCTCCTTCTACTTAAAGCAGAAGGACACTTCTCGTGACTCTTTGCATGAAGTCCTTATCACCCATGCGTACGCCAAAACTCTGAGCATCCCATGCCCAACCAAAAGAATTTTCACACTTTAAAAATATGCCAAAGGAGAATAGAGGCTGATCTCCACGTCCTAAGGTCAAAGACCCAAAGTAGAAGGACTCTCTTCCTTCTGCACGTCAAAAATGAAGTGGACGTGTGCCCCTTCACAATTAGCACCAAGAGTTTATAACCACTTGGACTCTTGGTTCCAAAATGTGGATAAGGGCTTTAGGTGCCCATTTTGGACTGCCTCCAAGTGGCATGACCTAATCCAGGTTCTCACTAAATTAGATTAGCCAAAGAGCTAGGGTTAGCCACACGTGCTAGTATGCTTATCGGCTATCTGATTGGATTCAAAATTCTTATCAACCATATCAAATGGATCTTCGACCAATTTTTTAATATGTGTGACCCATTGGATTCTACATTTAGCCAGTAGTAAGTCCAGATGTAAGTTGATCTGATTTGATTAGAATCCTTTCTAATTGATTAAGGTCCAAACCATACTAATCCGAGTTCAGCAATTAAAATCTTTTCTAATTGGGGATCGAATTAAATATTTTAATTTGAGCAAATCTATAAGTTAAGATTGATATCTAGTAGTGTATCATGATTATCCAGAAGATATAAAATTTAATAAAAATATCAAATATATCCTTCAATGATAAGTTATCAT
>KE505888.1:23206-40827 GCA_000441515.1 Elaeis oleifera | reverse complement strand
GATCATCTAGCAATGATACCCGACGTCCGGATAGGTCGAAAGATTATGAAGTATCATTCAAGAATCTATGGGCATATGGTTACTGTATAATTCATCCCTTTGACCCAAATACTCAAGATGACCTAGGTTTAACTGTCAATCTTGATATAGTCATCTACATTGTATTTCAATTTTTAAAATCAATTACATGGATTACCCCGATCGAGGTTTTACTGAATTGAAATACACTGATACATTAACTCCTACTTATTCGGAGGGATTAATTTCATTTTGACTCACATACTGACTTCTCAAGTACTTGACTGTGCCCAAAATTTTTTTATTATTGAATTAAAAATTCAGGTAGTCCGACACTAAAGCATAGTGAGTTGCTTGCAAGTCACTATGGTGATCTCAGGTCGGAGGGATACTTATACCCATATCCTTCGTGAGCTACTCTTGACAGCAGAGTACTCAGTAGTTGGTCACATTCAGTGAGATGTACTCCTACATCTCACTTGCATGCCATGTCAGTTTCTCTACATTTTTTTGTTAAGAGGACAACCAACGTACATGGCACACGACGATCTATACTTTATATAGCTATCATCCTAATAATAGTATATCATTTGATCATAAACTTAAGATTTAAGGACTAAATGATATATCCTCCTATATCGAATCAAATAGTCCTAAAGACTTCATCACATAACAGGAGTTTAAAATAAGATGTACACAGTGATAAGAAAACTAAATAATATTTATTAATTCAACAATTCATATACAATTACAATAATAAGCTCAACCATCAACAGATTGACGATTGACTTTGGAACACAATTCTTAACAATAATAAGGCTTACCTCCTCACTATCCCTATTTCTTGATCGCCAGTCACTTTATTCTTTCGGTCAAAATTCTCCCTACTTCTATGCCTCTCTCCTACTTCGATTCTAATTACTCTAGTTATTCGGGAAGCTCATCCCATGTAGGATTTCACTTTCGGTGTGTTTTCACATCTTTTTATTTCTTGTGTCAGCATGCTTTTCCCTTCTCTTCTTTCTTTTAGTATCTTCTCATAATGTCTTCCAGTGGAAAGGATCAGGATAAAAGTCGTCGAGGTGGTCGGAGCTCTCAATCGTTTCTTCCTCGGTCTTGTTTCGAAGGAATTTGTCTGTCCATTGTCGTGGGTGCTTCTTCATTTGGGCGTCGGAATGCTTTCGAACTTGAGGGAGAGGAGTCATCCATCACTGAGGCCGACCTCCATAGGCTTCGATCTCAGTACCATATTCCTTGCAACTCGAAGTTTTAGATCAGAGAGGTCACGTCTCACTGGCTCTAGAGGTTCGAGTTGCATTCTATGAGGAGACTCTCCGAGCAGAATTTTGTTTGCCACTTCATCCTTTCGCCTCCAATTTTTTGATTGTTATAGGATTCTTCTGGCCTAGGTCACCCCGAACTCCATTCAGATGATCTCCATTTTCATTGTTTTCTGTTATCTATTCCGTACCTATCTGAGGACTTTCTTTTTCAAGATACTGTTTACCTTAAAGAAGCACCCTTACGACAGAGGATGGTGGTACTTCAGTCCTCGCCATGGCTGCAAGTTCATCGAGGGTCTCCCTTCTTCCATTCATGACTGAAAGGGGAGATTTTTTTGTTTATTCCGATCTTCCCTGGGGTTTCGATTGGGTCAGGGGTGATCCCAGGCTTTTCCTGAATAGGGAGAAATCTATCCTCCTTAGAGATAAGGAGGACTTCAATAAGTTTATGGGCATGAAGGTGCCAAAGTTGAGCGAATTCTTAGATGAGCAGGTACTCTACGATGCCGGCCTCAGTCCGACGCCTCCTCGAGGTATGCCTAAGTTCTTTATCTAATTTTCATCGATTGTTTGGTATTCATCTTTATTGATTTGATGTTGTCTTGTCATCTTTAGTATTGCAGCAATGAGGCCTACCACTGAGATGATTAAACTCTCATTTTGAAAGAAGAGGCCAAACTCTACCTCGAAAGAGAGCGTTTCAAAGAGGGTTAGACTGACAACTTCTCCGACTCTAGGTCTGCTACCTTCTTCAAGGTTGGTTGGGACCCCTAGTGCAGGTGATGAGCAGCAGGTGGTCGTCATGCTGTCATTGAGGGTGGCTCCCTCGGTTACTGAGGAGTAAGGATGTGCATTCGATTTTTTCAGTTTAAACCGAATCGAAGTTTTGAAAAATCAAACTTCCGAACTTATATTTGTAGAACCAAAAATCGAATCGAAATAGCTCAAAACCAAACAAACCAAACCAAACCAAATAATTTCAGTTCAGTTTGGTTCGATAATTCAGTTTTGGACTTCTTTATGCTAGGCTTTTGATTTTGATTTAGACTTATTAAATTCTTTAATAGTTTCATTATTTGGACTGCAAAATTGCACTTGGGCTTAATCTAGGTGGACCATGATTTAAAAGAGACATGATAGGTGAGTCTGATTCAAAATTAGACTAAATAAATTATAAAAATAGTCTTTTTTTAAAAAAATCTACTATGAGATTTTGTTACATGTTCTCCTAAACATAAATATCATCCAAAGAAATAACATCAAATTGACTCACCTAAACGAGGCCTCAAAAAAATAAAAAAAAGGAAGTATAAAATCTATACAAATATGTTCTTAGAATATTAATATTTGAAAGTGAACTACTCTAAACTCAAAGCAAGAACCTCCTCTCATGGAGCAGATGCACGGTGGATGGCATGCAATCAGGAATTGGTCAAATAGAAGGGGTAACATAGCATGTTATCTATCGTGGGATTTCGCATGATCTAACTAGACCATCTGGCTCAAGTAATATTTAGCCTAAACATAAATATTAAATCAAAAGGGATCAGATAATTTTGATTTTCAGTTATCCAAAATTATCAAATTAAATACTAAAGACCGAATCAATTAAAAATTTTGATTGGTTTAAATCAAATTAAAATTTTCAAAAAAAATCGAACCAAATATCGAATAATTAACAATTAGTTTGGTTTTCGATTAATCGAACCATTTGCATACCCTTACTGAGGAGCCTGTGCGGATAGCATCTCCATCGCCTCCTTGTACTTTGTCGCCTATTCGATCTAGGTCCCCCTTGCCTCTTCAATGGTCTGACACCTTTAGTCTGGCAAGAGACAGGGCTTTCATCATCGGCTCTCGAAAAGGAGTTCATCATGGTGGGAGGAAGACTCCGGAGGGATGCTTTTGCTCTTGATAATCAGTAGATCGCCTAGGAGTTGATCAAGATGACGCTGTTGCCGGTCGATTGGGCCCGAAGCAAGGCTCGACCCTTGGACAAGGCCTTAGCTTCCTCATTTAAGGATATTTTAAGGGTAAGCTACAGAACTTCCTTGTCTCTCCTTTTCCTTACTTTGATGTCCTCTAGTTTCAATTTTCTCTTGCAGCTAGTGCATGATATGGTCCAGTTCGGTGAGATTGCTGCTGGACTAGGCCAAATAAAGGGAAGCTGGAAAGAGATTTCAGGCCGTGGAGGGCAAGAGAAAAGCTTCAGAGGATGATGCCTCTCAGGCCTGATCCAAACTTCAAGTTGCCAAAGAGCGGATCATGTAGCTTGAAGGCTTCCTCACTACAGAGCATGGGGTCGTGGAGGCGTGATAGAGGAAAGTCATTGAGCTTGAGGAGAAACTTATGTGAAAGGTAAGGTTGGCTGAGGAGAACATCATATTGGTGGAGGCTCGGGTTGAGGCTGATAAGGCGATAGCAATCGTCAAGGCCAAGCTAAAGACTGTTGAAGAATATAAAGCTTTGGGGGAGTTTAAGGTAGAAGTCACAGAAGGTTCTTCGGCCACCTTTGGCTATGGGTTCGATGCTTGCAAGGGTCAGGTGGCACATTTCTTCCCCAAGGTTGACATCAGCTGACTTGATCCATATGTGAATGTCGAGGAAGGAGACGAGCAACAAGCTAAGCCATCGGTTGAACCCATTGCTGAACCTATCATAGCAGAGCCTTCCCTGATGGTTGAGCCTTCATTTGATGAGCCGCTTGCCATCAAAGGTCTTGCCATCGAACCGACAGCGGTGGAAGCCTAGATTGGTCCTGAACCAATCATCTTTAATGCCAATCTGTTGCACCAAGACTCCAAAGATACTGATGTGGCCGAAGGTGGAGGGTGATCTGGACACTAGGACACCAGACAGACCTACAAAAAAAGTCCATTCACACTAGAGGTGGGATCTCTAATGGAGGACTTTCTAATGGTTAAGTCAGTCGGAGTTTGAGCACAGATAGATAGAGTATGGGAGCTGAGAATAGTATGAACTGGCTTATCAGAGTCCATCAGAGGATTCGTTTATTACCTTCTTGTATAGAGAGGTGTTGGAGTTTATTATGCTTAAGCCATAGGCAATTAGACATGAGTCTGCAGGTAGTTAGTCATGGGTGTTTATTATACCCACGTGGCCACATTCTGAGAGTTTATTAGGAGATTTTAATAGATTGTCTGTGTGGCCCGATAAGCCGAGGATTTGCATTGGCCTATAGCTGAGGCACCATCTTGATCACGTCCATGTCAATATGGACCGCGGGATTTTGTTTTAGTGATTGACGAAATCTCGATCTAGAGGTCGATGTCAGTCGCATGCTTCATTTTTGCTGATGATGAGATATCGATCCGAAGGTCAGCGAGTATCCGAGCAGATGTAGTAATTTCGCCTTAGCATCCTTTGGCAGATCCGATGGTGCCCATTTCGTTGGTCCGGGATTTTTGAGGGTGAGTCCTGAGATCCATAGCTGAGGTGGCATGACCCCACAATAGACACCATGGCAATATCTGATCCTACGCTCCCAATATCCCAGATCTCGACCTTCTCTTACTTTCCATCATCATAGAGCTTTAAAGATGGGAGGTGGAGAAGGAAATGGCATGGAACTCAGTGGCGATGTGGTTGGGGACGGACTCTTTGAAGGTGTTGCAAGGAAACCATTGGAGAGGGTGATTAAAGTTGCGGATTCGGATTAGAGCTGTGTAGTTGGGGAGGGGTAGAATGGGTTCGTTGAGAGTTGTCTTTGACATCTCAAGGGGAAGGGGTGACACTAAATGGGTATTCTAATAATATTTCCACGCAGAGGATTCTCTCGAGCTCAACCCTGAGGACCTACGTGCAGCTCAAGTGGCTCAGTTATAACTCCCCGAGCATGTGGTACACATTGCCTCTGGACTGGACCTGCATGTTCCAAACTGCCCATAAGTTAGATGATAGCATAAGACAAAGGTACTTTAATTCTAAAGCTATGACTCAAAGCCACTTTTTGACACATTTACATGGGCACATGATGAAGAAGAACCAAGCTAAACCAAAACCAACCATTTGGGCTTAGCTTGGTCATGCTAGATGGATGCTCAAGCTCACCTCATGCTTGACCCGAGATTAAACACAGGCTCAAACTTAGCATGGCAGACAACTATCAAAATTGCATCCAGTTTGTGATCAATTTGTTGCTTGTACAAGTTTAAATTGAGTACTAGCTTGAATCATGCTCAGTTCAAGCTTTAGCTCACCCTGAAAACCTGGTAAAATTGGGTTCAGATCAAGGGGAACGCCAAAAAGAGGCTCACTTTCTAGCAATCCTAAGATTGACAGTGAGGTGAGATAAATGCACAGGCAAACACTGATTCCTTCTCGAGTCTCCCATGGCAATGTCTGGCAAGCGTACAAATGATCTGTGTCTTTTGCCCCCATAACGGAGATGAAGATCCTGGCTCTTAGCCTGCATGCCCCATGGTGAGATGAGGATAGAGTTTTAAGCCTTTACTGTAGCTATCTGACTTCGCATGTGACTGACATCACAGGACATGACATGATACACTAGGATGCCACATAGTTTCATGCCAACCCATGGCTAGCATGGATGCGATATCTGATATCCTTGGTCATGAATAGATGGGCTCATGGCTCATCTTTCTGTTTGATGGCAATATCATTTCGACAAATGAAAGAGCGACAATGTAATTTAGATCTTCTGGTTGAAAGAAATATGAATGAACTTTAATTATTTTCACCTAGTTATAACATAGTATCATGTAAGGAGATTGCAACTCCTTTGTTTTTGTTCATTTTCTGTTGAATGTATCATTGATAGTTAAACAAAATGCTTTTGAGGGAGGATTTAAAAAAATCGAGTTAAAGTTTTACCTGAACTTGAACTTGAAGATCGCAGCGGAAACCAACTCTTAAGATCATTCTTGATCCTCCTTCACCACGAACAAAGTCCAAACGGTATTACATAAGATCACAGTTGAACCTTGTGTGTTTTCCACTACGGGCACACCCAAATCCACTCTTAACTATGTACTTTTCTCTCGCTAAAGGAAGAGCTCTCTGTTACGGGGAAATAAGGAAAGTCTTTCTTCTGTTGTTCTGATCTCGCCTCAGAAGCCTCTTTAAAATAGATATGTTTTCCGTAGATACTCCATGGATAAAACCTCGTACAAAATCATCGAACAGCTTGTAACCCCTGGATCTTATCCAGAAGGGGCACATTTCCCTTTAATTCTTCCTTCATCTTATCATAACAACCAAGGAGCGACCATATCTGAATTCAAAATTCAATTAGTTAAATCAAATATTTAACTTGGGTTGGTTCAAGATATGGGTCAACCTATCATGGATGTCCCATATTCTAACATCTCCTACTCGCACATGATGGGATGATCTACATAGAGCTTTCTTGGATTTTCATACTAAGTGTGTCGTCGTGACCACATGGGCACTAAGTTTTGGAGCTTTTATACTAGAAATCCATCTCAGGACCAGCATAAGAGACTACAACCCTTTTATTACTCAAATCTGTTATAAAAGTGCCTCAGATACCCTATATCTGTCTATACACACTCATACGCGATATCTCTAATCCCTCATGAGTCTCTATTATTCAGAGTCTTACTACTATGATCTCTAGTATGCCTTGTGTCCATGCTTATGATGCTCCTAGAAATAGCTTCATAACAGACATGTCTCAGATACAAACATAGTGTGTATATATCGGATATGATCTTCTTTCACCCACATATCACTTAGATCAGAATTAGCTGCTTTCCTGACATTACTCCTTTAGGTCATATTATCATAACCTTTGGATACATGCCAAAGTAGTATACACTACATCTTCACCTCATGATACTGTCAAAGTAATAAGGGTATCAATGAAAGGATTTTTACCTTTCTGGGACTCACACAGCGATGAAGTAAGGATTCATTCGCTTGCTTTCCAATTATGGTCTTTAAGCATATGCGGTATGAAAGACATGCTACGGTATACCTCTTATTTTATAAGAGCGTATGTTGATTTTTCTTACTTTACACTGTATAGATTTTAGTCTAAGTGCCCCTGACACTTGACCTGAGTTCTACCACTCCGCTCGCCCTCATAGTGGCTGGAGGAGATCTCGCATCTGGCTACAGGTATTATGGATGGTGGTAATCCATAATTCGATCCATAAATTATGTCTCTCTTGGATCTCATCCTAGTCTCTTACCAGGACGATATTATAAACTTATATTTTATTCTTGCATATCACTGAGTGCCCTTTTTGGCTGTCATTCTCAATACTAAGAAAACACAAAATGTCTCATCTTGGCTTGCTCCTCATAAGCGCCAAAGACGGTTGCTCGTGTGAGAGAACCAACCTTACCAACCTATATGACATACTACCATATTGTGTACAATTCACTATGATATAAGAAACAATCACTGAATAAATAAAAATATCATATTTATTCAAACAAAAAATTGCTCATACATCATATTCAAATATGAAAAGAAACAAAGCAACACAAAACTCTACAATCTATGCAATCTTAGAGATTTCACATGCTCAACAAACACATCTCTAGGGATTGGCTTCATTATGGGGTCTGCCACCATCTCATGTGTGATGTACTGTAGAGTCATTTTCTTCTGTGCTATCACATCTCTCACGAAGTTATATTTTTGCCTATGTGTTTTGTCTTGCTATAATACTTAGGATCCTTTATATAGGCTATGGCTGCTTGGCTAGCACAATAGAATCTTACTGGCTCTATCTCTCCACCAATGACCCCCAAATGGCCCAAAAAATGTCTCAACCATACTGTCTCTTGCATTGCAGTAGAATATGCAACAAATTCTACTTCCATAGTCGACAATGCCACGTATATCTGTTTCTTGCTGTTTCAAAAAATGGTACCATTATTCAGCAAGAATACATAACCGAAAGTGGATTTGCTTTCATCCGGATCTGCATCCCAGTCAGCATTTGAGTAACCCACCAACTGTATGTCACTCCCATGGTAACACAATCTATAATCGGCAGTGCCCCTTAAGTATCTCAAGATCCTCTTTACCACTTGCCAATGTTTCTGCCCTGGATTGGACTGATAATGGCTTACAAGACCCATTACATAATAAATATCGGGTCGAGTGCACATCATTGCATACATCAAGCTCCCAACAGTGCTGGAATAAGGGACTTTCCTCATGGAATCTCTCTCAGATTGAGTCTTAGGACACATCTCAAGGCTCAAAACTTCACCTTTAGCAATAGGGGTATCTATGGGCTTACAGTCTTGCATCCTAAACTGCTGAAGAATCTTTTCAATATATGATTCTTGTGACAAAGCGATTAGGTTCTTAGAGCGATTTCTTTGGATTTTAACTCGAAGAATGAATTCTGTTTCACCTATGTCCTTCATCTCGAAATTCAAGGATAGCCAACTTTTAATGATATTCACAAAAATAGACTACTTCCAGCTAATAGTATATCATCCACGTAAAGGATAATATGATAAAATTTTTCTCAGACTGCTTCATATATACATAGTGGTCCTCATTGATCATCCAAAAGTCATAAGATGAAATAGCTTGATGAAACCTCAAATACCACTGTCTAGATGATTGTTTAAGTTCGTAAATAGACATCCAAAGTCTGCAGACTTTGCGCTCCTGATCTCTCAATAAACCTAATGACTGCTCTATATAGATTTCTTCATCTAGTTCTTCATTGAGAAATATAGTCTTTACATCCATCTGATGTAACTCCAAGTCCAACTTGGCAACTATAGCTAGAATAAGTCTAATAGAAGTGGATCTAACAATAGGTGAAAAAGTATCATCGTAATCAATACCTTCCTATTGTGTGACCCCTTAGTTACTAAGCAAGCCTTGTATCTTTCAATAGAACCATCCGCCTTCCTCTTAACTTGGAGAACGCACTTGTTTCCAATCGCCTTTCGACCTAATGGAAGGTCAACTAAGTCCCAGACGTGGTTAGTTCTCATAGACTCCATCTCCTCTTCCATTGCCTTCATCCATTTATCCTTAGCAAGGCATGAGGGAGCCTCTTGAAATGAACTCGACTACTCATCATCTCCTGGAGAAACCATTAATGCTTCCCCTTCGATCTTGAAATGATGTTGGAGAACATTCCCTCAGCTACTCCTACGCAACTATATCTCTTGAGGACTCTCAAATATCCTCTCATTTGGATTAGCAGGTGGAGGTACAACTATTTGTTCCTTCTTTGGTTCTCATTATTTACCTGTTGATCTGCAATCTCATGAAATGACACGGCTCTGTAAACATCACCCTACTAGGAAATTTATTCTCTAAAATGTGGCATCACGTGACTCAAGCTCTGCTATGCTTCCATCTTCATTCTCACTAATGAAGACATAGTCCTTTGAGTATTCTGAATATTTGATAAATATGCACTTCTTGCCTCTAGGGCCCAACTTCCCATACTTATAAGAAAATCATGCATATAAACTGCCAACTCTCAGGACTGCAGTACACTCAAATCTGACTTTCTACCGTCCGTAATTCATAGGGTGTGGAAGTAACAGACTTAGAGGGCACATGGTTAAGTACATAGGCCGCAGTCATCAAAATATTTCTCCAATGAGAAATGGGCAAGTTGGCCTATGCCATCATCGACCTAACCATCTCAAGCAAAGTCCTATTCCTTCACTCTGCAACTTCATTCTGTTGTGGAGTGCCAGGGATCATCAATTATCTTACGATTCTCTTTTCATCACACAGATCCTTGAATTGATCTAATAAATACTCACGTCCACGTTCAGTTCTCAAAGCTTTAATCCTTTGATCCAATTGATTTTCAACCAAACTCATGAATTATCTGAAGCATTCTAAAGCTTTTGACTTATGGGAGATCAAATAAATATGACCGTAACAAGTATAATCATCAATAAAGTGACAAAATATAAGGCTCCATGGCTTGCCCTCACACTCATTGGACCACATATGTTAGAATGAACTAATTGCAATGAAAAGTCAGCTCTGGTTCCTTTTTCAAAAGGTTTTCTAGTTGCTTTACCTGCTAGGCAATGTTGGCAAAAGACATCTCTATTTTTGTCAAGGACCCTAATAGTCCTAATTTTGCCAACCTATTCATTCTCTCTAGACCCACATGTCCAAGCCTAGCGTGCCAAACATTCACATCAAAAAAATTATTCAGGACAGAAGATAAAGCAAAACATTGATTATCTAAAATATAACCATTATTAAAATTATGTCCAATACTAAGAAACCATCTAAAAGAAAATCAGAACTAACAAGTCTAGTCCCTAAAACAATCTCAACTAAATTATTGTGAAAATTGACATTGTGACCTAATCTAAGAAAAGAGACAATTGAAACTAAATTTCGTCGGATCTTTGGAACGTATAAAACATCATGTAGGAGTAGGGTTCGTCCACCACGCAACTCTAGCTGGCATGTTCTGATCCCTTTCACTTCAAGACTCACATTGTTCCTACATAAAGCCATTTGCTCCTGGAAGGTAGCCGGCGGTACTCAAGAATGCTCCTCTGTCTCTAGCTATGTGGTCTGTTACTCCTGAATCCACAGTCCACAAAGAATTAGCATCAACCATTAATGCAGTGCTAGAAATATAAAGAAAATGAGGATGCTCATAGCATGATGTTATCTTGTTCTGCTCTGGGCAATCCCGAGCAAAATGACCTAATTTGTGGTAGCAGTAACACTCCACTTTGGTCATATCTTTCTTTCCACCATGCTTCCCTCTCTTCTTAATGTCAGGTCTAACCTTCTCAATAGGCTTCCTAGATCTTTCTTTTTCCAGCTCTTCTTGTTCCAGGGCTTCTTACCCTTGACCTTTTGCTTCGAATTCTCAATAGTCTCAGCCATGAAAGCCTCATCGGATGTCTTGGCAACCTCCCGATGCTCATTCTCAAGAACAAGATGATGCTCTATGTCAGCAAAGGTCCTAACAGACTCATTATGAGTCATATTGATCTTCATATACTCTCAGTTGGTAGGTAAGGATCTAATCACAGCTTGCACCTACTGCTCATCTAAGAGGTTGTGACCAGTCAATTTCAGCTCCCTGATTATGTTTGACATCTCTTTCAAATGCTGCCTCATCGAAACATTAGGATGCAACCTGTAGGTGTCAAACTTGATGGTCAACCTCTTAAGTTTGCAGAAGTGCCCTCAAACTTATCCTTCAGTGCAATCCACATGGCTTGAGCTATCTTATAAGACTCAAATTCACATATGAGATCATTGCCATGTTGCTCAGCAATGTAATGTGAGCAATGCTATTTTCTTTTTTCAGGCTAGAAAAGCCTTATGATCTCTCTTGTGCTATGGCGTATTTTCACGTTCCGACTCAAGCATCACATGGTTCAGTGTCTCCAAAACATCCTGTTCCTCAAGGATGTATTGAACCTTATGGTGCCAAATATCATAATTGCCACCATCCAGCTTATCGTCCTTATTGAGCTCTGCAATGATGTTCTTTGAAGCCATATCTACACATATAGGAATAGCACAGATCAACATATACACAATATCATATTTTGCTGCAGATTGCAATTAGATTAACAGTGGTATACAATTAAGTTCACGATCGAAAGTCGACATTTATCTACCCTCATCACATGAAATTTAACTACACCATCATTCCTCTAATTCAATCATGCGCACAATATAGTTCTTAAATAAGCCTTCAATCTATCAAATTAAGAACTCCCACTCGGACAAAGAAATCCATATGGTCCTTAAATGAGCCCCTCGTCTACCAGTTTAAGTACTCCCACTAGGATAAACATGCATCACATCAAACATGTAATGAATAGTATTATGCTATCATATAAATAGAAAAATTAACATATATCATGCATGTATCTCATATTTGATTTAGCATGAAAACAAGTCATAATACTTATTTATTTTGTGTTTATCCAAAAAAAATTACATGCATCCAAAATTGATTTGAGCAAGCCCTACAAAGATAGGCCCAGCCCCAGGTGGGCCCATGCACAGGCACAGCCCAGCCCAGGCATTGGCGTGGCCCAGAATGCGCGCGCTCTGCATGCACTGGCATAGGGTGGCTCAGTGCGAGCATGGCCAGAACATGTGCGCCCAATGCAGTCCGTGCAGCATCTACACGGTCCACATGTGGCCGTGGACCGAAGGGACATTTCCCCTCTGGGTTCTTGCGGTCCACGATGGACCGAAATCGTTTCAAGGCTGTTCCTAACGGTCTATTCATAGTTTCGCATGGATCGGGTGGTTTTGGGCACCGCAGAGGAGGAGATCATAGGTGCAAAGCGTCGGATCTGCTCCATCAAGCTCTGCGAAGCTCTCTGGTGCCTCCATTGCATGTCACTGGTCTCGCCACCTTAGGCACCAGCCGTTCGGAAGGCGGCCAATCGCATGGTCGATCGCATGCTGGAGGCCATGGCGAGGGGGCGGCCGCGGTGGAGCCATGCGGTCTTCTCCGGTGGCTGCTTGTACCATCTCAAGGTCCACTGGTGTCTAGGGGGTCACCGCTGCTTGGCAGAAGTTGACGACCGCGGGGTCTCGGCAGGGAGTGCCAAAGGGCATCACAGGATCGAAACCTGGATGCTCTGATACCAATGTCAAAAAAATCGAGTTAAAGTTTACTTGAACTCGAACTTGAAGATTGCAACGAAAGCCAACTCTCAAGATCATTCTTGATTCTCCTTCACCATGAACAAAGTTCAATCAGTATTACACAAGATCACAGTCGAACTTTGTGTGTTTTCTACAACGGGCACACACAAATCCACTCTTAACTCTGTGCTTTTTCTCTCGCTAAAGGAAGAGCTCTCTATTACAAGAAATAGGGAAAATCTTTCTTCTATTGTTCTAATCTCATCTTAGAAACCTCCTTAAAATAGACGTGTTTTTCTATGGACACTCCGCGGATAAAACCTCGTACGAAATAGCCGAACAACTCGTAACCTTTGGATCTTATCCAGAAGGGGTGTATACTCCTCTAACTCTCCCTTCATCTTATCGTAACAATTAAGGAGCGACCACATCCGAATTCAAAATTTGATTAGTTAAATCAAATATTTAATTTGGGTCGGTTCAAGATATAGGTCAGCCCATCATGGGTGCCTCATATTCTAACAGAGGAGCATCTGAAAGAAATTATGTACAATACTAGAAGCACGTGTTCGTTTATTAATCTATCCTCAAGGACTGTTGAGTCTGCACATTTTGAATTGTGATAGCATTTAGGGCCTATTTGGATGTATGTATCTGCCATGAGGTACCTCTGTATGGGTGGGAGTTTCTAAGTGGAGAGGGTGGGAGAAATTGGCATCAGCTGTTGCTCCCTAGATTCCCAGTCCTTTAGGACAGTGAAATCCACCTAAAAGGGTAACGTTTGATATCAGAAAATTTTGGATTGCAGGGAATACCATGGACTCGCACTATACCTCAGACTTTTTCCATTCTGATATCGCATCTTTCACGTCTTCACACTTGCATGGAAGATATCATGTGATTGAGTTGTTCCGTGTGGATAAAGACCCCTACGAATTATTATAATGCATTCGAATGCATATAATCTAAGATTTAATAATCTTATTGATGCCACTGCAGGGGAATGCTTGACTATTTTGGAATGATAGTGGTTTTAATGATCTCCTTGGATCTGTTGACAGAACTGATTCTACTAATGTGGTAGCTTGAAATTCTCTGAGTACTATTTTGTTCTGATTTTCAAAAGTGCATATTAATTTCAGAGGCAACTCATTCTGGTCAGTTTAATGTCTTGATTCTCTTGATCCATAGCTCACAAAAAGACCAAAAAGCTGTTAGTGAACTTAATTGGCCGCAATCTCCTAATTTTAACATTTGAAATTGAACCTTACATCACTAATTGAGCTAGGAAACCATGATAAAGAGAAGGAATATGGATTCTCATGCTGATAGCAGCCATATCGAAGATTCACCTGGCTAATGCCACCAAGGAATCATGAAATCCTCAGGTTCTGGAGTGAAGCCGAAGGAAGCTAGATATAATTACGGCCTTTCTAATCATCCAGCCTATACTTTTCAATTTGTTCATAAAATCCTTTTATCATCTTGCATGGATTAGAGGTATTCATACCTGCTTTCTTCTTGCATTCATTAGTTAGATAGGAAAGCTCAAGGTGCCTTTTCTTGAGAACTTTCAGCAGCGAGTGTAAACAGTCTATGGTATTTGATAAAATAAGCAATGGTAATCGGTAAAACTGTGCAATACACTTCATGCTTAGTTTTTGAAGAGACATTTTTTCTACCAAGTTAATGTCTATTCGACATGGAAGCATAGAACAGGATATTCCAACAAACCAAAAGCTTGGATGACTCGGCATGATTGTGAACAAAAACTACTACGGAGATAATTATTGAATTGAAAGTTTTAAGGGAGCAGAACACATGCGTAGCGCATGTAAGATACTAGTTCACAAACAAGTCACAATGTCATTGGGGTGGAAACTTTGTAGCATCAAGGATAACTTATTTGCATCTTATATATTGTCTAACCTGCTATATTCATATGATTGTTTTGCATTTAAACATTGTCATCTTTAATTACAATTGAACATGCTAGGCATATTATTTTCATGCACAAATTAATCTTTCTATTATAGATATGACAACAAAACCTAAAGATGAAAAAGAGGTGGTATAGACCAAACAAGATTCTTGCAAGATGCACTTTATTGACTAATCTGCCCATATGCCGTGGCTTCATATTTATCATGGTAGGGTATATATTTGTATTGGTCCGATCAGATCACAATGGTAGCAAAGGTTGAATCAAGGGAAAGAGAGATTTAGAGAGAGAAGGAAGGACTTGTGGTTTCTTTGTGGGAAATGACCTTCAAATTCAAACTAAATTCAATTTCTGAGATGCCTCCATTGCATCAGCTCTATTTATATATTCCGGGCTACTAGTCATGGACCTCATAGGTTGGGCCTTGCCTAATAAACCTCTCAAGAAATTCCCTTCCAAACATAGCCCAATCAAGGATCTCCTTTCTTAGTATTGTTAAGCATTTCTAATATACCAGAATCTTTCTATAGAAAAGGTAATAATGTCCTATGCAACTCAACTCAACTCAGCCAAACCTTCATACCAAAATAGTTGGGATCAACTAAGGCTTAACCAGGTAATAGCCTTTAATCAAAACAATGCAAACATCCTAACTTAACTAGAAAAATGTTCTTTGCTGATGTTCTTCTAAAATAGGCCTATCAGGATAATCAATACTTATGTTTATGGATGATTGCAGTGCACTTGGTGCATGGCTGGGGCTTTAATCGCCATCTCTGCGGGGATACGGAAGAAGTCCTTAGCAAATTCATTGATTCACATCCATCTTGTATGCTTCTTCTGTTGAACAAGCTTTATATGATATTGAGGGCTTTTTATTCGAAGTGGATATACATTTTTTGTCTTGATTTATCTATCCCCTTGCATAACATGATCTTCTCCAGTATCTTACTTAATGAGCATGAGCATGGTATCTCATATACCTGGTTTGATGTCTCTTATCTAGTTTGTACCACTCCAGCATTGGTTTTTTCTCATCAGGTGCCTGCAGGGACAAGTAGGCTGGCATGATTTTAGCTCTCTGCTGTAGTTTTTGTGAACGTAATCAGTTTTTGCTACATGAAATTAGACGTGTCACAGGCCATCATGTTCCTTGTTTCTTCAAACACTTTTGTGTATCCGGGTTCACATGGATCTGCAAAAAGAGCTCAATGCACCATCAAGTGAAGGAATGAGGAACAGCAGTATCTACAATTCTTTTAGAAGAAAGAGTAATATTACTTAATTAAATATACCTTGCTCCTTTTCTTTGCTACTTAATTAAAGAAGGTAGTGCCATGTTAATTTATAACTAGATGGTCCACAACTACAGATCAAAGTCAAACAATTAAGCATCTGTATGTGAATGTCTATTGGAGCTCTGAGACAAATAGGACACTCAAATTTAGCTTGTGGTTATTCTTGTTTCTCTCCTTCAAGCGAAAGCTAGTTAGGGGTATATATAGAACAGCTTATTGATAAATAAGGTGGCAGCATTTCGGCATGCATGAAAGCCTAAAGACCGCTGATAAAAGCTCGAACAAATTTGCTTGCATTATCAGTGTAAAATGGTGATTGGGCTACATCTTACCATTTGGTTTCGAAAACTTTGCTTCATCTATGAAGATCTTCCTGAAAAACATGGAGCATCGGAAGTTATGTGTATCTTAAATGAGGCATTAGATCTCATCTCTTGAATTCTTTTTGATTCTTGAAATTAGGATGCATTGGCCTCCATGAAAACCCCAATGAAGTTCCATGGATAAGAGAGTAGAAACCAGGTCTTTAAAAGAATGATGATTTGGATTCCAAGTGGTGCCCCAGTATTATCTTCTGACCAACAGAATAGAGACATGATTCATGTTCATTTTCTCTGCGCCCATGCTTCTTTATTCGTTTGGGTCATTCCTTAATCTTTTTCTTTTGCCCCCTTTGTATTTTTAAAATTGGGATCACAGAACCATCCATCCATTTCATAGAAATAGTGGAAGACTTACCCATGTCAAACAAACAGGAAAATACCTCCCAATGTCAGTAAACAGATACCCCTGGTGGAAGTGGGAAGGACTTTACCTACATTTATAAAAACCTAAAATGCCATTTGGCAACAAGAAACACTTTGTGCACTACAAGCAGTGCAGCTCGCACTACATTGCCCACGGTGATTAGCTCACGTGCAGGGCCAGATGCAGCATGAGAAAAAAAATTTTTTTTTGCGTCGGCTCTGTGCGGGAGCCAAACATCATGGGCAGTGCGCATGGAACTGCATCGCCCGTGGTGCACAAAGTATTCCTCTTTGGCAACACTTTTATTTTTATTTCAAAATAAGAATAAATTTATTATTAATTATTAAATTTAAAATATAAATATATTAGATATAGTCAATTATTTTAGAATATAAATATGATGGTTGCAAAAAAATGAGGATAGTGGTGATGAAAATAATAAAATAGTAATAGCAGCAATGAGAGTGCTAATAATATAGCGGCGGCATATGGATGTTGGCAAAAGCAATAGTAATAACAGTAGCTATAATGACGGTGATAGCTGCATAGCAAAAGCAATGGCAATAATCATCATAGCATTGATGTGTAGCGAAGATAATAGAGATGGCAACTACAGGAATTTTGAAGGTGGTCGTGGTTGCGACGATGACAACAGCGATTGTGAAGACACATTTCTAGTTAAAAATAAAAAATAAAAATAAAATTTCTTTCTTATTTTTTCTTAAAAATAATAA
>KE505888.1:12586-23186 GCA_000441515.1 Elaeis oleifera | reverse complement strand
TATATATATATATATATATATATATTGTGTTGACTTTGTTTATTTTTAAAAATAAAATAAGAAATAAAAGTAAAATAAAAATAAGAAATAAAAGTGATGCAAGCAGGCTTCTAGACTTGTAATTTTGTTCTCAGGAGGTTTGTCATGAAATTAACCAAAACATCTTTAATGCTAGAAGATAAAGGCTGGTAACGGCAAGTGACTGATGCTGGCCTCTTCTCAGCAAGCACATTTCTTATCTAACACAATGGGCAATAATTGTAAATGACAAGGATTAAACAAATGAGTTAGCATATATTCCATGTCCTGTTTCAAATATTCCTGGCTGTTGTTCAGACATTGCTAGATCAAGCCCAAGAAATGAGCTTCCAGGGAAGGAATTGTCGCCAGACAGCACCATTTATGACACTACAGCACACATATGAACGGAAACTAGGTATCTCATCCATGGCAGAAGTAGAAGTGGGGAAACAGGGAATTCCAGTAGTAGCTTCTCTGATTTCTTTCAGCACATGCTAGAGCTTTCCAAGACACTTTTGTTTGGCCAATGCCACCCAGAAAGCAAGAAAGTGAAAGGTGGGGCATCCACTAGTTTGTGGAGCACTTTTTATTATTTGCATCTGACTCTAGCTCTGATGATATATGTGCATGCCTTGATCTGCCTGCTTGATAAAGACAGCATGCCACTGACAATCAGATCAATTTAAAAGTTGTGTTCACTACAAAAATTTTGCCCACAGCTTTCCAAAGATAACAAATCAGATCAACTCTTAGACTGATTCTTCTTTCAGGAAGACTCGGTCAAGCCATTACATCTTTGGCCTCGTTTTGATCGAGCTGCCATGAAAAGGAATTCTACACTTTCTAATCCAAAAAAAAAAAGAAAAAAAAAGAAAGGAAGGAATTCTACTATATTTTATCAAGGACAACTCCTCCTATAATGACTGGGACAATGTTAGCCTATCTCTGTGTGAGGCAGGGGACCTCATTTCATTCTGCTCCGGCCACTCAAAACCTTACAAAACTGAAGCCCCATTTCACATCCAGAAGCAGAAGTAGCCTCCAGGCATATAAAAGTATCTCCTAATGAACCTTGTGCCGAGGAAATCCATTCCATTTTGATACACATACAAGCTGCACAGCATGCAGTTTCCCCTTAAATTACAGCACTCATGCAGGCTAATTCAGAGATAAATGGAACTTAAACAGCCAAGGTGCAGATTAGTTCCTCCATTTCTAATAACAAAACCAATTATTTTTTTCTGAATTGATGGGAGTAGCTGCAATCTGTTGACAACATCGCAGGAAGAAACCGTGCTGACTCTATAACGATGGCTTACTGCATTTTAGCTCAGGGAACACAAAAATGGTTTCAGTCCAGAAGTCGTCAATGATTAAAGCAGGTTATAAATTTGTCTAGAACACCCCACGAACAAACAGATCAGTGATATAAAACATGCTCCTATGCCTAGCATTTTCCAGAGGTATATACTCACTCAAAGTTAAACCCACTAAAGAGTTCTGAAAGTAACAACCACCACCACAGGCTCAACAAAAAAAAGAAAAAAAAGAAAAAAAAAAGAAAAGAAAAAAGAAAAAAAAGAAAGAAAGGAAAAAGAGAGAGAGAGAGAGAATGAATGAAACAAAAGATGTTAATTACAATCAAATTATATTCCAATGGACAACTTGCTATTTGGCTGTTCCAGTATGCTTTGCAAAGATAGCAAATCAGAGAATCATTAGACACCTAAAAGCATCGCTACATGGAACAGAGATACAATTATTTTAACAACCTTTCTTCAACTCTACTTCTCCAATGTAATATTGTTGGAGAAAATTAAAGAAGATATCAGCGATCCCAAAAACATGAGATGGATAATATCACTGTACTGTGATCATCAACTCAGCTTTATTAGTTCTATGAGAAACATGCCACCCAATTGTCAAGAGTACCTGACATTACCTTTAAAAAAAAACAAAATCAATATAATACCATACTGTAATCATCCTCCTCCGACTCATCAGCTGATTGACCATTTCAGCATGATGAACCAACACTGCAATTTAATGTTTCCAATACACAACTATAAGAATTACTCAGAGGAGAGTCAGGATTCAGGAGAGACGGAATTTTCTTTGTTAGTTTCTATATGGGAGTTGACATCCCTAGCTCTGCAGCTCATTTATGATATTAAAAGGAGAGAATTTAGAAAATCATAAATTTAAGGTATGAGAAATTCTTTTCCTGCCTTCAGCCTGCCCCATCAAATCTTTCTCCTCTTCTTCATAAAAATGATCCTTCAATAGGAAACTAGATATCTCAATTCATCAACTATAGTCTTTCCTTGCAGCCTCTGAATGCTTCCAGATGTAAAAGCCTCATCTGGAATTTACCTTGAGGTTTGATCAGGTGTTGTCTTAGAAACTAGAGACTAGTAAATTGAACATAAAGTTGGCTTAAGTTCAGCAAAACTTATTTGGTCCAACTTATTTTCATCTTTCAATTGATTCAACATTTTGGATAACTAAACTGTTTCTCTAGTTTCCACATTGCAATTAACATAGGCCAACACTGAGACCTCAATGCATATGTTTATAATTTGCTACATCTGGTGTTGTCAGTATCTACTCACTAAACCAAAAAAAGAATGCATTACGATACCATGAAGTCTACGAAGGCCATAACAAGGAGACGGGGTCTGATTCACTTAGAAGAATTTGTAAAGAAAGGCCTAAGAGAATCTGAATGAAGACTTAGAGGAAGGGTGAGGCAAGTTCTGAAAGAAATTCAGACCTTAATATGAACCAATGATCCATACAAGCTGACAACAAATATGGGCAAGGCTTGTTGGCTACAATTATAATTACTTTGAAGCATCTAACTAACAGTTTACAAGCTGTAATGCAACCTTTAGAAGCCTGACCAGATAATGCCCTTCAATGCAGCCTTTGAAAGTATCATCAAAGTGATAAATATTAGGCAAACCAAGGAAAGATAATTCAATTTATTCAACCAAAATTCTGACTACAGGCAGCACAAGCCTGTGAGCTCTTGAGATGCCTGAAATGATAATGTCGACAAAGGTGACTGCTTGTCAGAAAAAGTGAGTCAACACTAAATATTTCCACAAAGAAGTGAGGCAACCACTCCTCTATTCGATGACTCATTGTGAATAAAATCCTATTGCAAAAGACAAAGATGTAATTCTGCAAGGAAAAGGTTTTAATAAAATGGTATTAAGATAATAACACAATTTCCTTGTGGTGTATCTTGATGTGCTTTCTGACCCTTGCACATAGATGTAAGCATCAATTATTTAAGTCCTATTTTACATGCAAATTCTCCATAAAGTTGCATGAAATGCTAAAGGTCATTGAAGTCACAAGGACTCTCTAGCATAGATGCCCAATAGATAATTAATTTCTTTTACCCAGATATGTATGGGCAGTAACCATTGTTTAATTGCAATGGTGGCAATCATAACAATTATTGTAACTGGACTGCTAAAAAGTGTATCCCGTCATTTAATCAGAACTGTCACCATATGGAGAGCTTAAATAAATCAGGTAGTACAATCTCAAAGTCAATAGAACATCAAGGCAGGTTGAACGAAGAATACATGAATAAATTAGTTCTAGAAGAAAACAAATTCCCAAAATGCAAGGGTTTGAAAACTTCACTCAATTGCATTCTACAACCAGCGTGATATCACATACCGAGAAGGGAAGAAGAGATGAATAATCTCTGATGTAGTTACAATCCACTGAGCTCCTTTTGCAAATAATGGGCCCCAGGGAAGCATGTGTTGATACAATTAAACCTTCAGACCATCGCACATATTAACACAGAGCTCACCCATTCTTGCTCATTTCCACAGAAGAATTATCCAACTAAGTTAGATACTCATCCCCGATATAAAGCCACAGATCAATTTTTGAAGTGTACCTCCTCTGTAGCATTTGCAAGCAACCTATAATGCCACTAACAAAACTTAGCCGCTCTCACGCTTACAGTTTCCTGGAAGGAGATATCTGTACTGGTCAACATTCTGAAGTAGGTGTCCCGGAAGATGGACAGCAGAATATGAACTTGGTATCGGTCCCAACTTGGCGATGATTTCCTTGAATGTGTACTCCTCCGGAAGCATATCGAATAGGTCTGCTCCTCGGCATATCACATCCTGAATCCTTGATGGATTTAGGTAATATGAGAATCTCACACGATCCACATGGCTGTATGCTTTCATTTTGAATATAAACTCGCTGATGTGGCGGAAACAGAAGCTACAGTGCCACCCTGAATCAGCCAAGAGGTCATCAGTCTGGCGGAAATGAGCATATCTGGTCTTCCCAGCTCGATATCTGTGAACCGAAGCTCTCCAGCTTTGTCATCAAGGAAGAACTCAAATGAGTATAGATAGTTCCGAAGCTGGAGATGGAGTTTCTCAGGAATATCATCACACCACCTCAGAAGGTTGATCGTGTGGCCGCTTGGGATCTCATCAACATCAGACATGATCAATAGGTCATCATCAGTAATGCCCGCTATCCTGATAAGCTGATCCAATGCCACTCGCTGGTAAGACTCCTCAACGAAAGGGTTCTCTCCCTTCACAAATCTCCCTCCAACGGTCCCATATGTCAGCCTGGACTCAGCAAACTTGAAGCGGTGCCGGTTCTTTGCAAAAGAGAGGGGTTTCTTCAAGCCAGTGAATGTAGAATTGGACTCAAGGAGAACAAACTCTGAAACATATGGACTCAACTCATGCCATCGAATTTCGAGGATATCAAGTTCGTTGCTAAACAGCACCGCATCAAAGACACGCCTTGGCATTTCCCGAACTCCCCATCCATGGAACTTGCAAAGGTTCTCCATAGAGACATTCTCATGGTAGTAGTGAGGAATGGTATTGAAGGGTTTAGGGGAGATTCCCAAAGAGGCCTCAGAAAGTAAGAGATCTTCTGGCCATGTACATAGATGATGAAGATGAGAATCGGAATACCCACAAACAGAAGCAACAATGCCTTCAAATCGAAGCCTCGAAGAGCGCATCGGAGCCTTGACATGCTCAAACCTGCTCTTGAATTCTGCTGCAAATTTAGATATAATTAAAGTCAATCAATATTTATCATCACCAAAATGATTGAACAAGCACCACAGCATATTCATAACTGATTTTTTCCTTTTAGGTGGACAACAATTCTCTATCCATATAACTGTTTTGGTTTCAAAATCATAACTAAATTACGACGCTACAAAATAAAGTAAATATCAAATTAGGCAACAACAAGAGGTTCCCGATGCCTAGAAATGCAAATAGGAAAAAAAAGGATTTTCTGACATAGATTCTCCAAATCATAACTTTTCAATCAATTTCTTTAAATTCAAAACCCAAAAACCAAAAAAAACTAACCATTTTTTTTTTTCATGGAAGGTTTTTTTTCCAGAAAGAATCCAACGGAAACAAAAGCATAAAAAAAACCGAAGAAAATCCAACATTACAGGTATTGAGGAGAAATTTAATAAGAATAATCCAACATTACAGGGATTCAGAGGAGAAATCAAATAAATAACACATAGAACGCCAGCAACTCCCAAACCCTAAAGAATTAGCACAAATAGATCTATAAGCCCAAAAAAAAAATAATTGAAGATTACCTCGCCGCAGATATCTTCGCAGATGTCGTCCGTCTTCTTGGAGCTGTAGTACCCTCCTTCCGGCATGATGGAAGGATCAAAATCCAACCTTTCCCAAGAGTCCTCCTTGTCCGATTCAAATCCCTCTCAATCGAACGGCTTTCCTCGAAATCCCGCCGCAGATTCCCTCGGCGGCGATCCCTGTCGCCGGATCAGACCACCCCGCGATGCGGCTGCTTGCCGGAAGCCCAGTTGGTCTTCCGATCAGCCCGCCCGGCGGCGACCTCCGGCCTCCCTCCTCTCTCCCTCTCTCTCTACACTCTATATTTATCGTTTGTTTCTTATTTTTTTCTTCTCCCCTTCTCTCTTCACCCTCCGCGTCTTTTGCCCTTTTATTTTCTCCTCTTCTATATCCTCTCTGTCTCTCAAACCGCCTAGTTATAGCCGTTTAGAAGATGGGGGCTCCTCCTATCTCCTCTGCTAAAAGGTCTCTTGCTCCTTATCTAACCGGATATCACCACAACCCCAAAAATATTAAATAACGTGAATAATAACTCCACCTCTTATCCTTTCTTCCAAATTCCAGCTGCAATAGGAGAAGACTTCCTCAGAGGCTTAGGCTTCCATAATTATACTCTCTTTATACTCTTTCTTAACTCGTAACTTCCCTGAAAAGAGTTCCAATAAAGTTTAAGAGCATAGAAAGATTGGTTGCCTTTTGGGTTAGGAGGTGGAATAGACGGAATAAAGATGGAATAGAAGCTGGGATAGAAAGTGGGAAGGCGTTCTGGGGGACTCGATTCTCGCTCCTTTTATACCGGAGGCTGACACCAAGGAATTGGAAACGCGGACGGAGACTTGGAGCCGTGGGGTGATAATTGCAAGGAAGCAGCGGCAGCTGTTTCCTGCCATGTTCCAACGCCCAAGAGAATAAAATTATTAAGATATCGGCCTTTGGCTGTGTTTTTTCTACGGACCAAAACGTCCCTATTGCCGGCTTTATACAGGGACATCTACTGAAGCAATTTGTTGCATAGCATAAACTTTTAAACAATAGTTATTATCTACCTGCTATCTTGCCATCATCTTTTTTTTTGGTATAGTTTGTCATCATCTTCTTTATTTGGATTTATTATTTTTCATTAAAATCTCTTTGTCAGGCTTTTTTTTTTCTTTTCTTTAATAAAGCAGTCTTTTTTTTTTTTTTCTACCGTTCCTATATGTGTCACCTTTTTGTTCCACTGGAACAAAATAACCTTATAATGACAATAATTTTACTTTTAGAAGACTTAGAAAATAATGGCCATGATTTTCTTGGTTATGAAAAAATAATAGCTCGAGATTGCTCATGTTGTATAGAAAGATTAAAAGCTTGGAACATGGTACAAATAGTGGCCACTTTAACGTTTCTAACGCCTCTTATCATATTATAGATTGTTGGAACTTTTTATCGTTCTTATTCGAACGTGCCCGGTTTGGTTTGATCGGTGTAGAATCAATCTTTAAATTAAATCGGTTTAAATCGATTTTTTAAAATCGGAAAAGAAACCAATTTGACCACAGTTTAAACCAATCCAAACACTCTGTTCCATTTGATTCAATTTATCGGATTATGAATTATTAGACTTCTATCAATTGGGCAGCTTATAGGATAGACTAAATTGGCTATCATCTAGTTTAAGTTCTAACCATACTAAAAAATCAGCTTATGGTTTACTGTATATATAAAAATATATATCAGTTTAAATCAGGTTTCTCAAACTTTAAATTAAAATCAAATCGATTTTTTTTTGTTCTTAATTTTTTAAATCGAAACTGAATTGAATGTGAAAAATTCGGTTGAAATGAAAACAAATTAATAGTTTAAATCAATTTTATGATTTTATTAGTTTGGTTGCATACCTCTGGTCCTTGCTATTTGGAAAGTTCTTAAATACAAGTCTATATGTAAAATGCAGCAAAAGTGATATGAGCTCTCAATCAATCTACTACATAATATTTGATTTACAAAAAATATAGTAAAAGATTAACTGGGCAAATGATAGCCATTAACCATCGAATATGTTTTGATAGAGTATGAATACATGGAAGCATTGGTATTAATAAATTATATTTTGAGATTCATTTAAAATAACAATTTAAGTGTTATAAGAAAGTCATTTAAAATGGCTCTAGAGATTTTGTTCCATCGTAACCACCATCACTATCATCATTATTATATTTTTTTATTATTATGTTGATAATAAAAAGAGAGAGGTAAGATCCTGCTTGAAATATATTGAAAAAAAAAAACTAATACTTATAATTACTACTAATTAGAAAAGATCAACATCGGCTATCACAATTGAGAATTTTCTATATGAGAAAAATAAGACTGAAAGTGGATCAGATATGAATCTGATACCTATATATCCATATCCATATTTATTTGTTTATCGAATAAAATATAAATATGGATATTAATCGGATGCAAAAATTTATATCCGTTGCCACTAATCTTTTGGTGGAGGTCGGATCGGTTAGAGAAGGAATGTGCTTGACGCTCGATGACTATGGTTCAACCTGCAAAACAAGTTTGTAACCGACGAAATCAGCTCCAATGAAAATCCTCCGATGCTCAAGTCGAAAAATTAGAGAATAGAGAGAAGAAGCGTATTATTAGGAGAGAAGTGATTACATACCTCGAGAGTCTCCTTTGGCCTTCTATTTATATATGATGGCAGAAGTGTCATAAGAAGCTTGAAGAATCAGTTTGTTAGTCTTGTCTTATCGAACGAGATATATTTATTATATCTCAATTTATCTGGAGAGATATATCACTATCTTTTTTTCTTATCTACTAAGGACAGACTGTCCTAGCAACTCTAGAATTTACTTGACTATTATAAATCAGGCAACAATATCACACATAAATCTTTCCTATTATTGTCAGCTTTGGTCGATCTTGAAAATACCTCGGATCGGCCAGCATCAAGATTGGATCAGATTGAGATTCCTTGTGTGTCAGCTCCAACCGAAGAAAAATTTTCTATCCATATCAAAGATATTACTAAATATAAATCAAATTCATAGCATGTTAATGTGGTTATATATATTTTTAAAATCTATAATATTATATTAAATTAAATAGGATTACAAATAAAATCAGATATTCGGATATTCTAATTGAATAATTGTCTATTCATTTTCATATTTTTTTTGATGGATATAGATATATACAAATATAAAATTAGTTAAATACTTAAATTTTTAACCATATCAGGATAGACTTGGCTAAAAAATGAATCTGGGCACAGATATTATTCAGTCCATTTTTACCTCTAGAAGAAAACTCTCGTCGTGAAAGCATGTACACAAAATCCATTATATCGTAGAAAAACAATCCCACTGGATCTCCCCCTGTTCAGACAATAAACTATAAAGTTGTTTTTATAGAGTCTAGACACTTGCACGTAGACAAGCATAAATAACAGTCATTTCATAATTAACGTTAATTATTTTCTTATTATAATATTAAATAATAATATTATTAATTTTTTCCAAAAAATAAAGAAAGTGACGGATGATCTCTTATAAGAGAGACAAGATCGGAATTGGGCGGTTGCCAACGGGATAAGATGTTGCGGTCGGTCAAGGGATATGGATAGGGGCACGTTGGTCATGGACTTGTGAGTGGGTGACCACGGCAAGCACGTTGCCGGATTGACGAAGTCCCTCCGACCTTGAGTCTTCAAACGATAATTTGATAGATGCGCGGCTGTGCGGCTTTGGATATGGAGTCTGTGGACGGTCGTGGCCGTAGTTTTTGGACCGTAGTCCTCCTGGAATCCTTTTCTCGCGAGACCCTGTCACTTGCTTCATCTTTGGACTGCGTAAATTCGGCCTAACAATTCACCCAAGAGAGACTACTAACATTCAAAGATGGACTCGATCTGTATCTCTATCCACACGTTAAATACCAATCAACTTTTGGTATATAAGAATAGTCAATCAAGCTACATGGAATGAGTAGGAAGGGAGCATAAGTTTGAGTTGACATGGCTTTGCTACAAAGTGTAGTCAACTTCCAAGTCACGGGAGAAACTTCAATTGGTGAGTTATGGAAGTTACTTGTGATGGATTTGGTATCTATGGTTAGGACGGCAAGATTTAGTGTAGAGCAAGGTGGGACAAAGTCATCTTTATGTGATGGCTTGATTTTAAAACAAATCAATCTGGTGAGCATTTGATGACTTAGCATGGGGTCACTCTTGATGAGGTGGCTTTAGTGACATAAGATAGACCACAACGTGGCATTTGGTGACTCAAATAGGATCACCAAGATAATTTTAAATCCCATGATCTGTATCCTAGGACAATCTGATCCTTGATGATTTAAAATCACCATATTTGACATGCTATATTTCTGTGATTAGAGATTTTTGGATATCCATGAGTCACATGTTTGGTATTGACCATATAATACCGAAACTATCTATAATAAATTTCATAAAAATTTATTATTAAACATATAAAATATAAAATATATAAAAATATCTCTTCAAGTTTGGGCTATATATGCTTAAATACCAAAAGTTTAAAAAGTGCCAATGAGATCTCAAAGTTTTAAATTGTTGCAATATGGCTTAGTCATCTATATCTGTTAGAGAACGTTATCACATAAGATCACTTAAGTAGCGTTTGGTGATCCAAATGAGATTGCCATGGTGATCCAAGATCACCAGTGATCCAAATTCTGTGATGATATAATCACCAGTGATCCAAGATCATAATGTTTGGTAGGTCATGGTTTAGTGATTAAAAATCTTCGAATATCCATGAGTAATCTGTTTGGTATTTTATGAAAATCTAAGATCACTGATTATATAATATCAAAACTACCCATAATATATTCATAAAAATATATTTATTAATTATATAAAATATATTATAAATAAATATTATTATATTTATTAATATATT
>KE505888.1:0-12566 GCA_000441515.1 Elaeis oleifera | reverse complement strand
AATATATAGTTTATGAATAAGAATATTTATTTTGATTAAAAAATAAGATAAATTGAAGTAATATATTAAATATTTTATTATATAAATATAAAGTATAATAAGATATTTTTACTCTATTTTAAAATTATCATCGAATCATAATATGATAATAATATAATTAATAATATAATATCATATAATATATATCATAAATATAATAAATAATATATAATATAATATATAATATCAAATATAATATATATTATATATACAATATTGATATAATATATTATTGATATATTGATATATCAATTTTTTATTAGATTAAGGGTATTTTTATCCTTATATTTAGTCTAAGTCACTACTTGAGGGTGATCTTGAATTTTTAACCTCAAGGATGGGTATGCAATCACTGGATTTAGAGGTGATTTGAGAAGTGGGAGTGATTGAAAATCACTACCATATAGAATCGCTATGATGTAATCAAATACGGTGATCTTATTACCTCTATCTACATCACTCTTGATCTTGGGTGGATCACCTCATACCAAATGCCCCTTAATAACGTAATTTTATAAAATTTATAACTACCCTTCCCACCAACTTAGAAGGAGACTATTGTTTAACAAGAATTGAAAGGAAAGAGAGAAAAATAGGACTTTGAGATATGTGATAGTAGATGGATGACTTCATTCTTTAAGATCTATACAAGTAGATAGATAGTAAAAGATGGAGCGCTTTAAGATCCATACAAATGTGTGAATGATAGAGGATGGAGTACTTTGAGATTTATGTATATAGATGAATAATAAAGGGTGGAATACTTTATCTACATAGGTGGATAGATAATTGAAGATGTGGTACTTTAAGATCTATGTCGATAGACGGATAATAGTAGATGAACTATTTTGAGATTTGTGCAAGCAAATATGATAAAGAATGGAGCACTTTGAAATCTATGCAGGATGAATGAATGATAAAGGAATGGAATGCTTCTAGATTTATGCAAGCAGGTGATAGAGGACAAAGTGCTTTGAGAGTTGTGTAGGTGAACAGATGATGGAGGATGAATTGCTTTAAGATTTATGTGAGCGATGGATAATAAAGAATTGAGTATTTTGAGATTTGTGCAAGCACATATATAATGGAGGATAGAATACTTTAAAATCGGTATAAATGGATGAATGAAAGAGAATGAAGTAATTTAAATTATGCGAGTAAGTGGATGACAGAGAACAGAGTGCTCTGAATTCTATGCAAGTGAATGGATCACAAATGAAGTACTTTGAGATTTGTATAGGCAAATTGATAACAAATAGAGTACTTTACGATCCATGCAGATAGATAGATGATAAAGAATGAAGCTCTTTAAGATCTATGCATCCACATGAATAATTAAGGCCATAGCACTTTTAGATTTGTGTTGACAAATGAATGACCAAGGATGAGGTGCTTCAAGATTTATACAAGTAGATGAATGATAGAGAATAGGGTATTTTGATATTTCTGTAGGTAGATGAATGATAAATGATAACCTCTCCAAAGCAATGGTATTTTTTATCTTTTTTTCATTTTGTCAATGGTGTTAAGATCCATATATACGGTTGGGATAAATATGACAAATTTAAAGTTTGAAGGCTAATTGAATAATAATATAAAATAATAAGATTAATAATATATTATGATATAGTATATATCATAAACAAAAATATATAATATCAACATAATATGATAATGTATAATAGATATAATATATTTAAGGAATATTGATATATTTATGGTATATTGATTATAACATCCTGGTCTATCCAAAAGAAAGAAAAAGTTTCTAAAAGTTATCCAGAGATGGCATGTCTCTGCTAAGCAAGCATATTATCTCTATTCCTTTCTTGACATTCTATCACCTTTCCAAGACTCTTCGAGCTCAATCCAATCTAATCTCTCTACTTCTTTTTTCTAAACTTGCAATAATGCATTATTAATTCTTCTTTTCTTTGGCCTCCTTTGTGAAGCTTTTATGGACTCTATTGCCTTCATTCTCTAATCAAGTGGATGGGCTTTCCTCCTCCCCTATTCCAAAGTAAGAAAAAATAGATCCATTTAAAAATTGGAGGGGCTTGATCATATTTCTTGTCACCTAATGTAACCACGCTTGATCCAACAAATCTAAAAATCTCATAACTTTGAAATCAAACTCCTCTATTACTCACCTCTTGTTTGTACTTAAGGTGTGCAACTTATTTATTTTTGGTAGAAAGATCAATTAATATTATATTATATCATTCCACATCGTTGCCATTTTCTAGTTCTCCCTACTTAGTATTTATTTTATTAGCATTTTATTTTTTGCTCAAAATAGAAGGAATAGTCAACTTTTCTATAAACTAGTATTGGATTAGGATTTGGGTAAGTGATAGATAGACTTTTATTCTTTTAAAATAGAGTCCAATCAGTTGGCATGTCTAGGAGAAATCACATAGACAAAAATAAAAGGAATAAATAAATAGAGATAAACATATATCATATGTATTTGTCATGGAGTTGCCTTCATGCACCATCTAAGAGGATGGGTATGCTAGAGAAGTTGTTGGTATACTACAAGAGTTTAGGTTTTAGCGATAAAATTTTGGTCACAAATTTTTTTGCTTTTATCATTAGAAACTTTTTATAATCAAAATATTTTGTCACTAGGTGGTCACTAAAACATCGTGGCTAAAAATTTAGGGATCAAAATATCAAGTTGTCAGAAAAAATTACTATATTTAATAATGAAGTATAAATAGTTATTAAAGATAAATATTAGTGGCGATTATATTTGCAAAGATTAAGAAATGGTCATTAAAAAGCAAAAAAATGACAACTTGATTAGAAATTAATGATCAAAAAATAATTTTAATGAGGATTATTATCATCGCTAAAATCTTTTTTTGATGAATTTTTATTAGCCACAATAAAGAGATATAATTATTGGTGAAATAAAGAGATCATTAAAGACAAGCATTGTGATGATTTTTTTTTGTGACGAAAGATTTAAAAAATTTTATAAATAATCCATCAAAATAAAATATTTTTACTGCAAATTAGGGTTGTGTTGCCTCTATTTGTATTCGTTCTGATTAAATTCGAATGCAGAATCATATTATTCTATGATATATATTTATCTTGCCTACCCCTTAGCCATCATATAAACATTAACTTCTAGTAGAAAATTATGATTTGTTATATTTTAATAATTAATTCTTTATAAAAATTTAATCATCTTCTTTTCTAAAGTCCTTTAAAAGTAGATAATTCATGATTCTTTTTATTTATGCTGTAATTAATAAGTATTAATATTTAGTATAGAATATTTATTAATACTTTGTAGTATATATATTTTATTTAAGTTGGATTAATGATCTAAATCTTTCTTAAATTGATCTCCATGCAAATTTTTAATAATTACATCTTAGACTATTATCTAATTTTGGTGCATTACTTTCAATATTGATGGTGGACTTTATAGTAAAAATTATTTTTCTCTAATTGTTAATTTATCTAGACTCATATAACTTATTCATTAAATATACTAGATCAAATCAAGTTGAAAATAAATATTTTTTCCTCAAAAAAATTATCTAAAATAAATATGTAATTAATTTTATAAATTGAATCCCAATGGGGTATATGAATTTTAATAATTTAATATATTAAAAAAAATTCATCAAGTGTCCAATCAAAATCATGTGATATTAGGTACTATCATCCTCTAATCTTACTCCAGCTCTCATGATAATTAACTTAATTTTAACATCATACCAATACAAAATCAAGATCCATATATTATTTAGAGATTAACATATATATTATTAAATATTATTATAATTAATATTTTATTGATGATATCATTATTTTGTCACTAATATATAAGATTAGTGATAACATAATGATTACTATTGAAAATATGGACTTTTAATGATCATTTTATAATCTTGTCATTAATAGTATATATCTATAGTGACTATGTTAAAAATTATTATAAAGGATATATAATTTAGTGATGAGTCATAAAATCATCATTAATTTATTGATCAATATTTATTTTAGTGATCATTTTATCAGCTCATCATTAAATGATATATGCATGTAGTGATCATTTTAAACTATCGTCACTAAAGACATAAATTTAATAATGAATTATAAAATTATCATTAGTGATTTGATCAACATCGATGTTAACATCAAAATTATGACAACATAATATATCTTTACTAAAACATACACTTTTAATAGGTATTGTATAAGTTTGGTCATAAAAGATATATATTTATAGTGACCATTTAAATATCATCACTAAAATATAAATTTAGTGATAAATTATAAAATTATTATTAATGAGTCGATTAAAAGTAATTTTGATGTTAAAATTATTTTTCATCTTAAAAAACTCTATTTAATGATGAATTTTTTATGTCAAATAAAAGATAGTCACAAAAGATATATATTTTGATATGAAATCTCATGTTGTCATTAAAAATATTAATCAAAATAATTTGTTGTGACCATTTCTTATTTTCGTCACTGAATATTAGGCTTTTAATGACTAGATTTGTATTTCATCACTAAAAGTTCATCAGTAAAAGTTTGAATTCTTATAGATGTATAAGTTTAATGGTAAGGAGTAGATGTATACATAGGTGCACAAACAAGTCGAGCTGCTTGTAGGATATGAGAGTAGTGTGAGTCTAGATCCTTGACTTTCAAAAACTTTTATTACCATCATACTATCATTTGAAGAAGATGGATAGAGATAGAGATGGTCTGGACTACGGTAATAGAAATCTAAGTTAAGTTAATACTACTTCTAAAAAAATTATCGATAAATTAAATAAGATAAAGATGCATTGATTTGGATTATCAAAGACTATTTTACAAAGTATAGTTTTATTATTTAAACTAAAAGATAATATCTGTCCACTCTAATAGTTGCCATCGTATCTGATCTCCACTCATGGTGGTTCTAATAACCAATGTTAGTTATCCTCCCACTATATATGTTTATTGGCATAATTGCTTTATACCAACTATAAAGCCTATAATCATATCTTTTCAATTTTGACCTATTCAAATATTTTGCATTAACTATCTCTCTTTAATCCAACCTATAATATGGTATTTTGCACATTAAGAATATCTTCTAGACTAATTTGGTCATCTCGGTCTACTCCTACTGGCCATCTGACTTCACACATCTTATATTATAATTGACTATTATCAAATTTGATCTGTTGGCTTGCTCATTAGCATCATGGCTACATTCTACATATTTGGTTTGCATCTCCATAGGTAGGATCATGGCAGACTCCTATCAAGCCCAACAAGGATGACATCTCTATCTACCTTTACTTCATCTAACCTTATCCACATGGCATTTATTCATTACCTCCAGCTAAGTTGTTGAGATCAGACGTAAACAAATATGTAACTTCTTAATCATATTTTTTATAGATATAAGAAAGGAACTAAGATTGTATAATAAATAAGCTTCATATATATAAATAGTTCATGATTTATGAGTTAGTATTTTAGGTTCATTAAGTAATTTGGAAAAAATGGTCTTGAAATATTGCTATATAATCTATTAAGTACTTGATTTATACTTGAAACTTGAGTCCATAGGTAGCATCTATTGGGTCCACTATTTGGTATGGTAGAAGTTTTATTGGGTTGGGTTTAAATTTAATATGTTGTTTATACCACATCCTAGCTCCTTAGAATCATGATACACATGGTGGCTCTAGCATGTGATCTGGGAAGTTCCAAGTCTTCAGCCAAATAAGACTAGAGAACCTTCAAATCATGTAGTTTTACCAAAGAGATATTACTTGATAAGCAGAAGCAATAAATATTAAGAAAACTAATCAACTTCACAAGAAGATAGAATGGGCTGAGGAATCATGGCTAGGGTAAATTATTAAGGGTAAGCCAAATGAAACTAGTTGTGACAGGCTTAAGACCAATCAAGTATGATCATTAGTTTGACAAACAATACAATATCTGGCCACTATGATAAACATGAGCAGTGGAGGGTGTGTTAGCTTTGGAACTATTAGAAGTGGAGGCCAAACATGGGAGAACTATTATTGAAGCAGGAGGCTATCATACGTCTATCTTCTAATATAAATAAAGGAATGTAATCCAAACTAAAGACCTTTCACCACTTAGAGAATCAAACTTCATCTTTATCCTTAATTTATTTTTGCCTTGATCATTTATGTTCCTTTAAATATTTTTGCATTATGCCTTTTGAATTCCTTGCTTTTAATCTCCATGTGGGACTCTAGTTTACCAGTAGTGTTATAGTGCTTCATTGCCCCAGCTACATCCTACCTCTCATCCTATTTTTAGACAGTGTGAAGATAACAAAAGTCTTTGATAGTCAAAGTATCTGAACCCAAGCTACCAATATCATCACAAACTTCTTGTTGTCTCCTTTCTAGCTACTCAAATGCTATTCGCATGCCTACGCAATCACCTAACCCAACCACAGAATTATTTTTTCATCTCGAAAGGAACAAATTTTTGACACTTCTGGTGGGACTGTTGCATAGCTACCATCATGCCCTTCAAAGAAAGATCAACAAAGAAGTTTCAAGTAAAGTGCCACTATGCTAAGGCCACTCATGGAGCAATATATGACATTAATTTTGGTGGCAAAATAAGTCAAAAAACTTGTTTCTATTATTAAGTATAGTATACCACAATATGTTTGGTTGCATACTGTGGTGAAATTAGCCAATCCTATCTTCATGACATATGAATTCTCATCAATTTTCACTTCATAGAGATGTCAGGGACTTCAAAAAGCCCTAACTATCACATGTCGACCTATCAAAAGGAGGAGGATGAATGCTATTTTATGGAGTCCTCGAGATTCAAAAATTGTGGTAAAGAAGAAGTTCTAAAGAATACAGGATTTATCAAACCTAGCTAGAAATTGGTTTTCAATCAATGTTAGATCGATGCTCACACTTGAAGATTTTAGCCATCTTGATTTGTAGATGGCCACTGATGGAGAGGTCGATAGAATCACATCAACAAAATTTTCTATTGTTAAAGTTGGTTATCCCTTCGTGATAACAAATAGGAGGCAACACTATTATCCTTTAACATTGTTTACCTCCATCATTTGGGATAGAGGAAAACCTTGTTGAAGGAAGTCACTGCATCCTGCTCGAATGGTGTGCACATTGAAGCTGTATGAATGGAGCAGCATCAACTTAGTAATTTTTGAAGGTTTTATATGATTTAGAGTAATTTGATTTGTTAAGGATCCTCATGTTCATCATGGATAAAGTGAACCTTAATACTGCATAAATATCCACTAAAAAATTAAGGAGTGATGCTAATTAAGTTCAGTTTAAAAGCAGAAAGTAAGCATAATGCATGAGATAATATTAAAGTGATTGGTAAAAAGATATTTTCTATGACTTGATTTCGGCCAAGAGACTAATGTACCTAATATTCCCTACATTATAGAGGCACAGACTCTATAATAATAATTTTATAATAATTTTCATCCTTTCCACTCATCTTGAAGGGGTGTAGATATTTGCTCGTAAGTGTCTATCTTGGTGAGGAGATCTGAAAGTTTGGACTTACAACCCTTTAACTATTGTTAGGATTCCTCAAAAGTTTGGAAATTTTCTTTATTACCACACTCAGCTCTATTTGTTTATTCTCCACAAAATGAAACAGCCACCAGACCTTGATTAATTATGCTTCAAGGGACATGATCAGGTCCTTTTAGGTATGAAGCTTGTTCTGAATTAATGTATATACACCCAATACAGGCTTGATTTCTTCCTCCAAGATAGGAATTTTGATTTTCTTCTCTAAGGAAGAAATTTTGATTTTTGATTCATCTATATGGGATATCAATGTGTCGATTTCTTTGGCTAAGTTTGCCAATGGACAATGAATATGGAAAATGTTGGCCGATCTAGCTTAGAGATCACCAACCTGTTCAACTAAATAACAATCCTTGATACAACATTAAGATCACATTTGAAAGTTCGGCCATAATTTTTAGAGAAACAAGCTTGTCGGTTGGGATGGTGATGATATGCTACGGTGACTTTTTAATATCCTTGCTTCTACAGAAGCTTCAAGAGTGAACATATGGACCATACGAACATTAGTCAATTAAGCTAATAATCCAGCCCTAACATTGGCCAGAGACTAGCCCTATAAAAGGAATCAAATGTGGGAGGCATTGTAATGCATCCTGAAAGTCAAGAATCACCATACACATGGTACATCGGGTATGTGATCATGGAGTTTCAAATCTTGAGCTAAATTATAAGATCAGAGAACTCTTATAGTATATAGTCTCACCAAGGAGATGGCACTTGATAGATTGAAGTAGCAAATAGTAAAAAAACTAATTGCATCTATAGGAAGATAGCATAGGTCGGGAGTGATGGTCAGGATAAACTATTAGGGACAAGTCAAATAAAGACTGGCTGTGATAGGCTTGAAGTCGATCGAGCATGATTATCAGTCCGATAAATAATATAACATTTGGTTATTATAATAATCATGAATAATAAACGGCAGTTGGCTTCAGCTATTAGAATTATCAAAAGTGAAAACCAGATATAGGCTACTATTGCTAGAGTGGGCAATGAACATTTTTTTTGTCTTCTTATATAAATAATAGAATGTAATCTGAACTAAATATCTTTCACTTGTCAAAGAATCAAACATTATCTTTATTCTTAATTTACTATTATTTTTTATCATTTACAATTTCTTTAAATTCCTTATGTTTCATCTTTTGAAGTTCTTGCTTTTAGTCTCTAAGTAGAACTCTAGTTTACCGGTATTAATAAAGTACTTTGTAGCCCTAGCTACATCTCACTTCTCATCTTCTTTTCAGATAATATGATAGTAGCAGAAGTCTTTGAAGATTAAGGCACTTGAATCTATGCTATTGTTATCATTATAGCCCTTTTATTACCTCCTGTCCAATGATCCAAATATTGGTGGCACGCCCACATGATTAACCAACCCTGCCCAAGTTTGTTATCCCATCTTGAAAAAATATAAGTATATTTTAGTTTGGGTATAGGCATGGCCAAACCTAGCCTGAACTTGACCTACTAACATCCCAAATTGTCCAGCTTTATAAGTTTTATATAAATTTACTAAACTTAAAGTTCACTCTCTTCCCTACACTAAGTTGGTTATACTTTTCCTATATTTAATTTAACATCACACATATGTCTTAACAAACAAACTTACATCCTCACTGAATTTTGGAGGAGTATTTGCATATCATTTCATCATATATCTTTTTGTTCATACAATTAGATTTCAGATAAAAGATATCAATAGATTAAAGATTGTGCTACTCATTGAGTTTATCTCATTTTCTTTTTGTATTTTGAGCTTTTAGGTTGCAATACATTAGGGTTTTAAGCTTCCAACCTTTTGAGCTCTTTTTCTATTTTGATATCCGATATTTTCATGTCATTTGGAGTGATTAAGTAGGGTATTGGGACTTATTTGGTGTTAGCCTTTGACTGTGCAAATAGTTTAGTATTAAGCCTCTGGACCAATCCAACTAAATAACTTGGTTCTATTAGAATTGGCAGCCAATATGGCATTGCAATACTTTATTCTCAAATCCCTTTCCAATCAAACAAAATAAAAAAGAAATCATACTACCACCGTTACTATTCCTTTAGCAGTTCTTCAAAATAGAGAAAGAAAAGATGCTTATATTTTTTAATGCTGGAAAGCGAAAGTTTCATGCAGTTGTTATCATGAGGTTATGTCTCAAAACCTTTATATTAAGATGGCATTAGACATCTCTCAATGCTTGTTTTGGTATAGCCTTGGAGGAGAGTAGCTAGTGGGAATACACTTGCATGTGTTTTGTCATTTTTTCCTTGTTCCTTTGATATCTTACCAAGGACAAATAAACCTCTCTTTCTGAAGTAGCAATGCGTTGATCTGGACCCAAGGCCAGGGCCACACTCAATCAATTCTTTATTACATTTGTTATTATTGTCCAAAGTCAATGTTCTTTCTGCATGCTGCTAGCAAAAAAGTTGATATGATTGTGACTCCTCATGATTTATTAAAAAAAAGTCTTTTCTCCATTTCCATGTACACATTAGAGTTGTATGTTTTTGCAGTAGAGGTTTATAACTAATAGCACTTACAAAAAATTATAGTCAATATATGTTATTATGAAGTTTTAAAAGCCCATTATTATATTTGACTAAATAATAAAAGTTAAATAATGGTAGTTATTCAATTATCATAGCATGTATTATACAAAGAAATCAATTATTATTCTCAAGTCTAGCTAGTCAGAAAATTGACTAGGCAAATTACAATCATTATTTCCATTATAATGGTAACATTTCTGAAGGAGTCCATTTTTGTGAAATATTAGCATTGATATTGATGAAATCTTGTCCTCAAGAAATCACAATCCAGCAGCATAAGGATTGGATGTGGAAATCTAAGTCTCTTGGGTTTTTATGGAGCACTTTAAGAGCTATACAGAGATTGGATCACCTTGAAATCCAACCAGAAGACCGGATTCCTCTTTTCTTCCAAATAAAATGGATAGGACTGGACTTGACCTAATCATTTTGATTTCACATGAACGAAGGCAAAAATCTGATGCAATTTTACCTAATGTAAAATTTGAATCACTATAATAGTTTCTTAAACTTTTGAAATAGAAATAAGGCTAGGACATGATCTTAAAACTTCAAAGATTATCCCTAAAATTTAGGAATTAAATAATCTCAGCTTTTCTAGAGTCATGGTCTCTGAAATTTTGAAATAGAAAATAGGGCTAAGGCCTGATCTTAAAATTTGAAGAATGATCCCTACAATTTAGAAATTAGATAATCTTAGCCAGCAGCTAGCTCTTTCTCTACCACATTCATGCATGTTCCTTTGTCAATTTTCTAATAGTGGGAGTTATCCAATGGAAAACAGTTGAAACATCCAAACAAACCTTCAAAACAGGACTGCAAACAAGTGGATAATATCTAGCCTTTTCTGTTTCCATATCTGATTTGGATTGGCTAGAAATTTTAGTATAATAGATCCAAATATATGTTCATAATTTTGATTTATTAGGTAGGTACCAACCATCCAGCAGCCAAGGTAATAGTCTATTTTGTTAAATAATGAAATTTTTATATTTATTCAAATAAAATATACTCATTTGAATAAGTTTGGATGTTTATATTTTAATAATTATTTATTTTCATAAAAATTTACTCTGTATCTCTTTGATAAAAGATTAAAAGTGAATGATTTCATGCTATTCTTTATGTCATTCTCAAAACTTCTTTGTTTAAAATATCTAAAAATATCGAAACTTTAATAATTTCCTATGTTAATGTATAAATTGTTCTTACAATTTCTCTAAAATATAAATAATTTATGATTCTTTTATTTATGCTTCAATTAAAGAATAATAGTGATATATAAATTTAATAATTTATATTATATATTTTGTTTAATTATTTATATTTTTAATATATCTATAATAAAAAAAACCAATCAAATTAGAAATATAGATTCTTAGCCAAATTGATCTCTATGCTAGTTATTTATATTAATTTATACTATTATATTTCACTCAAAATCTGATTTATATCTGAATACTATCTGACTTATATTTATACTCATATAGATAAAATATGGATAACTTAATACCTGACTTATTCATATCTATTTAAAGCAAATATAGACATGCTTAATATCTAATTTGCAATGTATCAATTTTAAATCAATATGGATACTAATTTGGTATTCATTTTATATCTATATCCATATTAGTATTCATTAAAAAATATAGATATATCATTATTCCATCCATATCATACCCATTTTCAACCCAATCGAAAAATGTCATTTTTGCAACCTACACCAACACTTTGATGAGATTTAGCTATATCATAATGAGACATAAATAGTGTTATCCATGCTAAGGATACTTTACATATGCTATCATGGCTATGTAATACTAAGATACTCTTTAATTTGAGATGCAAGTTATTCTTATCAAATATATATTATTTCTGGCGTTGCTGAAAGGTCGAGCTTTCAAAAAACAAATATTCACCACTATGATATGAAGCACTTAGCTATTTCATGGTATTAAGCTTTAAAAGCATCAAGGGGATAGAGAATTTTGATAACTTTTTCAATTAAATCCCTACCCAGTTTTCTTCCATGATATCTTACGTAAAGAATTAGCAAACAGTTTGATTAGGCCGTTATCAATATTTAAAAGGTAAGCTATCTTCATTTATAATGAGACAAGTTAAATGATGTCGAGGATCATACTTCCTTTATAATTTCAATTTTTTTAAATAAAGATGAGTTCCTTGTTTAATCACATTTATTTAGTAAAAAAGTATTACGCGCATGCCACTTTTAGAATACACACACACACACATATACATACCAACACACACACACACACACACATATACACATATATATATATGTATATACATACATACATACATACATACATACATACATACATACATACATATATATAT
>KE505887.1:202952-225168 GCA_000441515.1 Elaeis oleifera | reverse complement strand
TTTTATTTTGGAAGGATTCCAAAATGAGGAAAGGTTGATCCGAACCTTGAATCAGATTGTATTGGGTTAGCTTGTACCTGAAAATAAGTATTTTAGCTTGGGATAGCTAAAGTCGGAGGTTCTGACGTTGTATTCGGGTTGAATATGAATTAGTAGATTTGAATTTCCAAGTAGGAGCTTGGGGAGTGGATGTAGGTGCAAGGTTGGCACCGAACCACTATAAACCTTATTGTTTGTGGTGTGCTTGCTTGCTCTCCTTTTAGATTTTCTTATCTTCTTGCATTCTTGCATCCAACTTCTACACCTTGCATAATTTACACTCTCCATATTTATTTTGCTCATTTAATTCTCATTGTTGTAAGTTAATAGTTTAAATTTTTAAAACCCAATTCACCCCCTCTTGGATTGCATAGCTGGGCAACACCTATTCAAACTCAAATCTTATAGCATCTTTATCTCTTAAAAACTTCCTCAAATTAATTCCCAACGCCATCTAAAAATCATCCCATACCCCAATGTGGTTTCACGCTAAAACTCTCTTGCCCTAGCCCTCAACTTTCTCATGCACACCCTAAACCTTTCTCTCCACGCCATCTAAGAATTCCACACCCTTCTCCTTAGCCCTTTTAAATCCCACGGTCCACATATTTCATGCCTCACAAATTCCAACGCCCATTTATTTCAACACCCAACTTAAATACAAAACCCTAGGATGCCTCATATTCCCTCACGCACACATTCATCTAACGCCCCATAATTCTCCCTTCTCTTTCCTTTCTTACCATAGAAATCCTAGCCCTAGCTCTATTTAAAGGAGCCCAGGCCTTCTCCTAAACATCATCTAGAGAGGGGTGGCATAAAGAAAGAGAGGGTAGGCGACAAGCTTGGGTTGAAGGCTGCTTTGAGGCAAGAGGTGATGAGAAGAAGAGTTCTATCTCCTACGCCATCTCCATGCCAACACCAATCTGAGATCAAGATCTAAAAAGGAAGAAGAGAAAGGAAACCAGCATGCTCCAAAGAGTTTGAAGGAAGAAGGAGGTCATCGACTATCTTTCAGATGAGGCAGCAGAATCTGCTTCAAGAATCTTTTTTTACAAGCTTTCTGTTTATTTCCTGTTCTTTGCTTTTATATTTCTTTAATTTCCTTATAATTAAATTCTGGTTTTAATCAATGAAAGTTAATTTCATGTTCTTTAAATTCTTGTCTTTTAATTGCATGCTTATTTTTATTGCATGTAGATGCTAAGATCTAGTTAGTGGATCTTAGTACCAAACTTTTCTTTATGCACTTTTAATTTTTGCTTTTGATTGCTATATTTTTTTTAAAATTCTTGCAATAGGATTTAAATTTTATTAATGCAAGATTTAAATTTTTGAAATTTATTTGTATTACAAATAGATGCTAAGATCTTAATAGTAGATCTTAGTATCGAGTTTATCTTTCTACACTGTTTAATTCCTATCTTCTATTTATAATGTTATTTCAAAATCTTTCTTTTTTTTATAAAAATCAAAGTTATCAAATCAACGCACTATCTTCTCTATAGATTCGACCAAACTCACTACTCTCTACATATTTTAATTTTTTTTGTAAGAAGATAGATATTTAAACTGATAAACATGATGTCTTAATGAAAACATCATGATCTATCACTGATGCATGATGCAACACAGAAACAAAATGCGGCAAGGAATCCTAAATCATGAGAGACCCAAAGATTGAACATGTCCAGGACTTAGGGGGCTAGAAAACTATAAAAGGACCTCAGGCACATAAGAAAAAATCATCTGAGAGAGGGGAGGCATAAGGTGGCAAGCAAGCTAAGGGTTTTGGATTGGCTTATAACAAAAAGGTACTTAGAAGAGAGCTTTGTTCCTATGCTATCTTTACGCCTACACCATCTTGAAGTTTTGATCCAAAGAGAAAGAAGAAGAGAAAGCCCAGCATACTCTAAGGAGTTTGAAGAAAAAATAGTTCATCAACCATCTTTTCGATGAGACTGCGCCAATTTACTTCAAATCTTTGTTATAATTTTTATTTTATTTATTTATTCTTTCAAATTTTTATTATTAATTTTTTTTTATTTCTTTACTTGTTCTTTAATTTTTATAATTAAATTCTAAATTTAAATTAATGCAAAAGTTATTTTCATGCTCTTTAAATTTTGCTCTTTATTTTCATGCTCTTTAAATTCTGTTCTTTATTTTCATACTCTTTAAATTTCTGTTCTTTATTTTATTACAAGTAAAACTAAAATCTAGATAGTAGATCTTAGTATCAATTTTTTTTTATACTTTTAAATTCTATTTTTTGACTTAAATTACTTTCTTGAATTTTTTTCTTTTATAAAATTAAAGTTTTCAAATTAGCACTATCTTCTCTATGGAATCAATCCAACTCATTACTTTTTATATATTTTTAATATATTTAAAAGTTAGATTTAAACTGATAATCATGGTGTCCTAACGACAATATTGCGAGATATCAAATTTTTAGCATCATTATTGGGGAAGGCACAAATGCTAAGATTTTTGATTTCTTGTGAATACAGCTTACTACTTTTCTTGTTGTTTTTATCAAAAAAAATAAGGAGAAAGAAAGCCTTCAATTTTGCTTAGTGAGATCAATCCTAACCTTAAATTTCTTTCTTTTTTTAGCATTAGTTACTTTCTTTTTAAATTAATTTAAAAATAACCCACTTAAATCTAATCAAAACTTTATGACAAGAATAGAAATCCTAATTGCTTAGAGCATCCATCTTTTAGATTTACTTTTTGATAATTGCTGGAGACAAGATGAGCCTCTCAAGTTTAATTAGTTTCATGCATCTAATTTAGTTGCATAGAACCCCTTGTTTGAAATTAATTGTGCATATTCATCTCAAATCAATTTAAGGACCATACCTATTAACAAGATAAGATAAAAATTTCATCATCCTTCTTTAGTCCAAAATAACCAACCAACATCCCTCATTAACCCAAGCCTCTAAATTAAAATTAACTAGACGTCAGTCCCTAAAAAACTCGAGCTCAATAGGACAAGTGACTCCAAAAGTTAAACCAAGTTGAACCGAGCTGGGCTTAGTTGATCAATTGGTGTCTAAGAAAGTGGTTCAGAGACTACGTCTCAAAGAAAGATAATTATTTAATTAGTTTCAGTCGCTGACCTAGCCAACTTAGTTAGTGTCTAAGAAAAGCAACGGGGGACCCCACCAATCATACACTTATCTAGCCAGTTGGTTGGTTAGGTTTGCACTTGCAGTGTTTGATGGTGCACTTAGAATGGTTAGGATCTATCTATATTTAGGGTAACCTTAGGATAAAGAGTCTACTTTGTGCTAACTTGATTGTAATTAACATCTAGCCACAACTAATTCTTCTCATCTATCATCTTTAGGTCTAAGACTCTCTTAGGATTCTCATCTTTAGAATTTCTCTCTTTTTTCTTTCTCTTCTTCTTCCTTTCTCCCTCTTCCTTTAAAAAAATATAAACCATACACAGTAGGGTTTGCACTGGTACATGCACGGTAGGAGATCTTTTTTTTCTGACCTAATTGAACTCAATCTTAAAATTGAATGGCTGATCCATATTAAATCTGAATATTAAATGGCTAAAAATTCTGAAGAACCACCTAGGTAGATGAAAGAATACTTTATTCCTTTCACCTATAATCCATCGACTTGTATTTACTTACCTGATATTTCTGTAAGCTATTATAAGATCAAGTCAACCAAAATTCAGATGCTCTCATCTTTCTATGGGAATACCAATGAAGATCCTTATAAATATTTAGATAAATTCTTAAAAATCTGTTTCATAGTATAAATCTAAAATTTTACTGGTGATGCACTTAGACTGATCTTGCTCCCTTTTTCACTAAAGGACAAAGCCAAGCACTAGCTTGGCATAATAGGGAGACCAATCCGAACTTGGACTGAAATGCTATACGAGTTTCTTAAGAAATTCTATCACATAAGTCAAACCAATATCATGAGGTGAGCCATCACTAGATTTGCTCAGCTTCTAGGAGAATAAATTCATGAGTCATGGGAGAGACTTAAGAAACTTTTAGAAATACCCACACCATGATCTATCTAAGTGGCAAATTGTTCAAGCTTTCTATGAGGATTTAGGAGACCAATATAGATAGATGGAGGATGCATCTTGTGGAGCTACATTTATGAGCAAGAGTGAGGATGAAGCCTATTGCTTGTTTGAAATCTTGAGTGAAAACTCGATCAACTACGCTTCATTATCTTCCTATGAAGGGTCGATTCCTCATCAAAAGTGGACAATCTATGAGGTCAAGCATTCAAACTCTAGTCCTAAGGCTGACTCGAACTTGATAGCTCATAAATTAGATGAAATCAACCTTCTTATGCAAAAGTTAGATCAAGTCCTAATCCTAGGTCAACAATCTCCTGCATAATACGCATCACCTTCTAATTATCAGGAGATTTATTCTATCTATGCTAGCTCAGCCTGTCATGTGAGTGGATGTTCCACAACTATACAATTTCCATCTTTATTCAAGAATAAATTCAAGCTGCACAAGGCTACTTCAAGTCGGTTAATGATCCATTCACGAACACATATAACTCAGGTTGGAGGAACCATCCCAATTTTTTTAGAAACCTCAATAGACTCAGGCTCAGATCCAAATTTTTCTGTGCAAAACTTTCAAAATAGACCCCAATACCAGAGTTATGCCTATAATAGAGGTCAGTCTAATCTATCTATCCAGTCACTGTATCACAATCAGCCATCATACCCACTTTTTCAACAGATAAATCTAGCCGACGATAGGTTTACTCAATTTTAACAAATAATTATTACCCAACCGCAATCCATCACTAGGCTAGAAGTATAAATAGGATAGTTAGCTGAGTCTACCATGAGGAGAGAACCAGGTCAATTATCGAGCCAATCGATAGTGAATCCCAGGAACAACCCATCCAATATCCACCAACCATCTAGATTTAGTGATCAATCCAATATCCCACCTAAGAATCTCTAATTTGAGAATGCCAAAGCAATTTCTAAGCTTAAAATTGGTATGATTCTTAAGAATCTATACCAAGATCAGGTAAGAAAGGCTAGTATTGATGCTAGCCAAAATATGAACTTAGAAGAAGAGGTTAGTACTAAGACTAACCATATAGAAGAATCTGAGTCCAAAACTGGTACTGATGCTGGTTCCAATTTGAGTGAGAGAGATAAAGAGAAGAAGAGAGAGATGAGTTATCGAAGACATATAAACCTAGAGTCCCATTTTCTTCAGTCCTAGAAGTTGGTTCTTCCAACAAAAGCAAGGAGCACGTAACAAGAAACTAATGAGATTATTTAAGCAAGTTCATATTAATCTATCCCTCCTCGATGCGATTTAGTACGTTTCGACTTATGCTAAATTTCTTAAGAAACTTTGTATCTAAAACATGAGTCACGAACTACAAAGAGAATTATGCTATCTAAGAATGTAAGTGTAGTTCTGTTGAACCCATTACCTCCAAAATGAAAGATCCTAGTACTTTTTGATTTCATGTGTTATAGGAGGTATCACCTTTAACTGGATCCTATTGGATTTAGTAGCTAGCATAAACCTACTTCCAACCTCGGTCTATGAAAAATTTAGGATAAGAGAACTACAACCCACATCGGTTATTTTGCAACTAGCTGATACATCTGTAAAGACATCATATGGTCTAATTGAGAATGTCTTAGTTAGAGTGAATAAATATTATTTCCAATACACTTCTTCATACTTGATAAAAACTATCCCAAGTGCTGAATCAAAATCCCATAATTCTAGGTCATCCATTCCTAGCCACTGCCAATGCCAACGATAATTGTAAAACAAGAGCTATGGATATTTTTTTGGGGATCAAAAGGTGAGAATCAACATTTTCAATGCCTCAAAGGATGTTCAAAAGGAGAAAACTATTTTGATTTGATAGATGAGATAGTTGAATTCACTTCCTCTTTAGATTTGATGAAGGATGATATTTTAGATAAGTCCATTGAAGAAATCCAAGTCTAGGAGGTGAATGCCCTGCTTGATTCACCTCACCCACCTCACCCACTGCCTTGGTCAATGAGAATTATGCTACTAAAATTTTTCAATCCAGTATTTGATCTTGGGTAGGTGAGAGAATCTGTATTGTGTCTGGCTGAAAATGATAAATTTAGCGTTTGTTAGGAGGTAACCCAATTTTATATTTAAATTTTTTTATTTTAGCTTATCTTCTTTTAAGTTTAAGACTAAGTTAAAGGAAGAATCAATTTTGAAAAGACTTCGAGTGAAATCATAAAGGCCAAGTTGAACCAAATACACATCTAAATTAGATGATATCTCTCCTTTTCTTCCTCTTTATCTGTCATACTTTATTTTTCTACTCCATTGAGGATAATATTGATTAAGTTGGAGGGAAGAATAATAATAATAATAAAATTTAAGTCTTTGAATAAGTTAGTATTTAGTGTTTAGGCACCTGATTGCGCTTAAAAATCAAGTTGAATCAAGTATTTTTTTTAAAGTACATTGATGCACAGATCAGAGAGTTTGTGAGATATCAAGGGATCAAATATTAAAAAAATCTAATAAATAGTTAAGTTTTGAATATAAATATTTTTTTTGAGTATTTCTAATTTCTCCTACTAGCATCAAAGAAGAGTTTACTTTTTATGAGCTTATATAGGATAACTATATATTCTTCATAAATAAATTATTTATAAAAAAAATTCAAAAACTTCATACTGAGTAACCTAAGAAAGTATTGAGTTTCGCATCAAAAGTATGAAGGAGAAAGAAACTCTATTGTAAAGCTAGTCTTAACTCGTAGCCTATTTGATTCGAGTTAATAAGTCTGAGAGATATTTTATATCTAATGTCCTAAAGCCATCTTGTTCGGAAGTCATTGGTTGAAAACTCGCCACATAGATCAGACAAAAGTTTAAGAAATTAAAAACTCAATAGTAGCATAATATTAAAAATATAAAAAAATTAATAAATAGAGGATGGAAGTAACACTATACTTACCCATGTGAAAGTTAGATGATTTAGAGATAAAGGTAGAGACAATTTAGAAAAATTCAAAAAAATTTAATATTTTCACTTAATTTCATATTGATTAAGTACTAATATGCCAATGATATACCTTACTCATGCTCTACTGAACATCGATGGCCTTTTGAAATTATCTGATGACATTCGAAACTCTAAGCTAAATGGTACTTAGTCCTAAATCTTTTCTTTACTTGAGAACGAGCAAAGTTCAAGTTTGGAGGTATGATCAGTGCATTAAATGCGACATAAAAGATATTAAAATATTTATTATTTATTATTTTTAATAATAATTAATTATGAAGACTTCATCGTAAACCAACAAGCAACGGCCATCCAATACGTACAGATGAAGCTCGAGTTCAAATTCAGACCTGTTACGTGAATGACACGTGAAGATACACGGACGCATGGAAAGAAACAAAAAAAATAGAAAGAAAGAAAGGAAGTGGGACCCATGGCTCTTGAAAGAGAGAGAGAGGGTTGTTACGAAGAGGAGAGTTACGAAGGGACCCATGGGATTAACGAAGTAATTGGAGGGTGCCAGGCGTTGTGAGCTGATTCGAAATAAAAAGCAGCTAGTGCATGGTTCAAGCGAGCAAGCTTCATGCATATGGGTTTGAGCACTGGGGACGGGAGCGAGCGAGTGCGTGGGGTCCAGGTTCACAGTGAGGACTCATGTGGTGTGCTGACATGTGATGCAACATGAAAATAGAATGCGGCAAGGAATCCTAAATCATGAGAGACTCAAAGATTGAACATATCCAGGACTTAGGGGTCAGGAAAGCTATAAAAAGGACCGCAGGCACATAAGAAAAAATCATCTGAGAGAAGGGGAGGCATAGGGCAGCAAGCAATCTTAAAGTTTGGTTGGCTTCTAAGAAAGAGGTACTTAGAAGAGAGCTTGTTCCTGTGCTATCTCCATGCCTACATCATCTTAAAAATCAAATCTAAAAAGAAAGAAGAAGAGGAAGCCAGCATGCTCTGATAAGTTTGAAAGAAAAAGAGTTCATCAACCATCTTTTCGATGAAGCTACGCCAATCTACTCTGAATCTTTGTTACTATTTTTATTTTGTTTACTTATTCTTTTAAATTTTATTATATTTTTTCTTATTTTCTTTACTTGTTCTTTAAATTTTTGTAATTAAATTTTGAATTTAAATTAATGCAAAAGTTATTTCGTGCTTCTTAAATTTTTATTCTTTATTTTCGTGCCCTTTAAATTTTATTCTTTATTTCATTCTCTTCAAATTTTATTTTTATTTTATTATCAGTAGAAGCTAAGATCTAGATAATAGATCTTAGTACCAAGTCTCTTTTTCATACTTTAAATTTCTATTTTTAACTTAAATTACTTTCTTTTTTTCTTTATAAATCAATTTTTAAATCAGTGCAGCCTTCTCTATGGAATTGATCCGATTTATTGCTTTTTACATATTCTTAATATTTTAAAATTAAATTTAAACTAATAATCATGATGTCCTAATGACAATATCACGCAATATCACTGTATATATGATAAGAACTCATTCTTCACTTAGAGATACATGCAATCATCTTGCTTTTGTTTATCAAATTGATTCAAAAACTATAGATAAAGCTAAAAAAGATCATAATTAGATTAATGCCATGCAAGAAGAACTTAATCAATTTAAAAAATAATATATGGACCCTCATAAGAAGACTTAAAGATCATCCTATAATTGGAATAAAATGAGTATTTAGGAATAAGTTGGATGAAAATAGAAGTATAATTAAAATAAAGCAAGATTTATCATAAAAAAATATAACTAAGAAGAAAAAATTGATTTTGATGAGATTTTTATACCAGTAGCTAGATTAGAGATCAGTAGACTCTTGCTTGCCTATACTTGTTACATGGACTTTATTTTTTTTCAAATAGATATTAAAAGTGCTTTTCTAAATGGTTAGATTATTGAGAAGTCTTTATAGTGCAACCTTCTGATTTTGAAAATCATACTCTTTTAAACCATGTCTTTACATTAAACAAAGTCTTATATGGTTTAAAATAAGCACCTATAGCATGTTATGAAAGATTTAGTAAATTTTACTAGAAATAATTTTTCAAGAAAAATATAGATACTACTCTTTTCATAAAAAAATATTAATGATATCTTAATTATTTAAATATATATTGATGATATTATATTTGGTGCTACTAATAAAGCTTTATGTCAAGACTTTACCAAGCTCATTGAGGAGAAGTTCGAGATGAGTATGACGGAAAAACTTATATTCTTTCTTGGACTCCAAATCAAACAAATAAAGGAAGAGATCGTCATCAATCAAAGCAAAAATATGAAAAAATTACTAAAGAAGGGATGGAGAGTGCTAAGAACATCGACATCCTTATAAGCCCTTCGTGCAAACTAGATAAGGATGAGAATGGTAAAAATATTGATTTAAAGCTTTATAGAATATGATTGGTTCTTTATTACATCTTACTGCCAGTAGACCAGTATCCTGTTTAGTGTGTGTATATATGCTAGATTTCAGGCTAATCCTAAGCAATCACACTTAATTACTGTTAAAAGAATTTTAAGGCTCCTAAAAGGCACTCAAAATTTAGGTTATGATTTTCTAAATAATCTTTAATAAACTGAATAGGCTATTCAGATATAGACTTTGCTGATTGTAAATTAGATAGAAAAAATACTAGTAAAATTTGTCAATTCATAGAGGTGAACTTAATCTCATAGTTTAGCAAAAAGTAAAATTTGATAGCATTATTTACGACCGAGGCTGAATATGTTACAATCGGAGGTTGCCTTATTTTAATTACTTACTTACTTCCTTATCTTCCACATTATCTATTCTTGCCACTTTATATCACATATATCTTCAAAGGTACATTTTTTATGACACATACATCACTTAATTTTTTTTAAAACCCAATTCATCCTCCCATTCTTGGGTTGCATAGCTGGGCAACACTGTATGGCCAATTTGATCACAAATGAAATAGAATGTTGTGATATTCTCATATATAATTGGCTACCAAAAGCCCTAATTTCCCTTTAAAATGGATACCTAGCTTCAATGGCTTCACAGCATCGATCTCAACCTTCATTTTGGCATAACCAAGCTTCTAGAGGCGGTCGATTAAGCTATCCATAGAGATGGGGTAGCCCACTACTCCGACAATCCAAAGGATCGACTCCTGGTCCTAATATTCAAGAGGTAGGTTGGGCAACTAGATCCACACCAAAGTCCTTATTGTGTCTGTTCCTAAAATGAAATTAGGAACCCAAGCCTCCAGTGCCTAGACTTGGCCAACGATTATCCACAGACCAAGCTCCAACATCACATCTTGATCCTGCTCCAATTGGAATCGAAACATGCAATGATCATCTAAGATTGGGAAGGACTCCACATCATAGTTCAAATTCCCTTAAACTTTCACCTCACAAGCCACCTAGTCCGAAGGAACCTTCTCCCTAAACTCCATGTGATTACAGCTAGCCACTTCCAAGCCCAATGGGAAGTTGAGATTGTCTCCGACGACAAGTCCAACACCTCCATGAAATGCCTTGAGAGGTTTTCTAGTTCCTTCTTCATGATTTTATGGCTTGTCCACTGTGCTAGCCTCGGACGGCCTTGGGCCACCTTAGCCTAAGTGTGTTCATCTCCTCTAGGTCTTGAACACCCTCACCCTCCATCACCAGAGGAGCCACCAGATGTCTCATCGCTTTGATCTCCCATTTATACTTTGTGTTAGATGTATGTCCTAAAAGCCAATATGGCTGATACATTGTAATAAATCTAGAATATAATTTTATACTTAAAATATTAATTTGATCAATAAAAGATAAGTTAATTTTTATTCAAGAGTGATGTGTCCTTGAATCATTCATAGAATTAATACTTCGATATATATTCTTAAAGTATTGAGAATTAGAGGTATGTATAAAATTTTTAAATACTTCCGATCATAGTATCATCTTAAGGATGGTGATCGATATGAATAGACCGACATACAAATCATTTTTTTTAGGATAAAAGAGTCTCTGATCTACAGTGTAGAGATACTAAGTGATGAGTATGGATAGTTGTTAGAGAATAACTAGTACTAAGTATGACCATACGAGAGATCACTTAGATTTTTACTCAATCGTCAGTGATCATCTTGATGTTGTAGTTATGTGAATGATCTTTTGACCTATGAAAGCACGATTGCTCGCAGTGAGACTGTTGAAGTTTGACTGACACATAAACATGATTTCGATGAGATCTTGTAGTAGATGTTTGCGATAGTTGGTCCACTATAGGAGTAGGATGCATATCTAGATGGAATCTATTGATCTTAATAGAGAGGAGTAATCCTATAGGATTTGAAAGGCTTAGTCCAAGAGTCTATGACCACAGCAGTATGATTGATGAAAAAAATTTTAATGAGGATCATAATTGGACTTGAGCTAATCAAATCTATCATATGACTGATGATAAGATTTGATAATTTATCTATAACTTGCCATCTAGTCTGAACTCACAATAGAAGAACTAAATCATATATAAACTACATCTTGAGGTTCTTTTTCAGTTCTACTAGGTTGCCACTACATACTGCTAGATGTCACTAGTGGATTGTGAGAGCGTATTAGGATTACTTAGGATTGACAATCTTTGATGAGTTAGAGTAGAATTGCTCCGACCAATTGAAAGAGTTTCAAGAATACTATAATATAGATCATAGTATATCTCACTATCAGATAAAATTAAACCTATAAGGTCACACAATAAAGAATTAGATCTGGAAGAAGCAATTGGGCTTATGAAGTCTTAATTGGATTTAGAAAAATTCTATTGAATTCAGAGTAACCTTGCTAGCACATGATTGAATCCAATTTTTTCTTTGCACTTAAATTTTTTATTTGATAAAATTAATTCAAATTAATTATCGACTAATAATCTAAATGAATTTGATTCATGGACTCCAATTGTTGGATGCCTAAGATTTTAGATCATATGCATTAAGGGTTCAAACCCTTAATCAAATTTCTTGATTGTTTGTATTGGGGTGCCACTTGATTTGATCAAGTTGGGTATGCCCACATGATAGAGAGCATGTGGGACCAGCATGGGGCGTCCCTTAAGACCCATGTGGCATGTGAAAAAATGGATGAAAATGCTCTAATAGTTAGCACCTCATGGATCTCCTAAAAGGGTCAAATATCTAAGGCTACAAAGATTTCTAATGCAAGTAGGACTTATATTAAGGGCTATTAGTTTTGAATAAATTAAACCTTTACCTATTTAAAAGGACCTTCTCTAAGGCTCTAAGCATTAGATTTTCTGTAGCCCCACACCTCCCACAAAGTCCCCATGCCTCTCCCTCTCTCCTCCCTTTTAGTTCCAACGCCCAAGGTGTTGGGCATCCTCTATCTCCATGCCCAAAAGGAGTTTGGGGGTCCTCCTTGCTTGCTAGTTTTCAGACCTTAATTACTTCATAATTAAAAAAAGAGAGCAAAAAAGAAGAGAAAAAAAAGATCAAGAAAAAGATTAAAGAGTTGATCGCCATCCAGAATTCGTTCAGATTCGCAGGGTGATCATTCTTGAAGGAAAAAGATCAACACCATAGAGGGCAGTTTTAGACTGATCTTGAATGGATACCCATAGAGGTCAGATACTTGTATAGCTAAGAAAGAACCTACATTCTTCTAGATCTAGATTCGAAGAAAGAAATTATGAAATAGATATGTGATTCAGTTACATATTTAATTTCAGTATAAAATTTAATATGTATTCAATTTTAGCATATGAAGTAGATCCTTATATTCTATATTTTATACATATATAATATAGATTAAAAGATATTTTAATCTTTTATTTATTACATTGTTTAGAAAAAAAAATTTGAAACTCACATGTATCTTCCTACACGAAATTCCAACAATGGTATCAGAGCCACGGGTTTCATATATATAAAATTGACATACATGTTTTGAAAAAAATTTCAAAATCTAATTTTTCTTGATATATGAGATGTATAGATGATTACTTTAAATTTAAAATTTATTTTAGATTTAATTTTTAGTTCATATATTCGATATGTAAAGGTATGCATAGATTTAAAAGTTATTCTAGATAGCATTCTAGTTCATGTATATATGATATATAGATGCATGCATAAATCTGAAAATTATTTTGACTTGATTTATCATTCATATATGAGATGTCTGATTGTATATTTAGGTTTAAAATTAATTTTAATATGATTCATAATTTATATATGAGATATATGATATCATTTTATGATCTGAATTTTATTTAGATCTAAATTTTACATACATATATAAGATATATGCTTGTATGTTAAATCTGAAAGTTAGTTTCATGATTTAAAATTTATCCTTCATGTAAAGAATTTAGATCTAAAATTTAATTTTAGAATCTAAAATTTATATTTGTGCATGAGGGTTTTGGCCATGGGTGAATCAAAAATTAGGTCATATAATTAGATAGCATCTAAGATTTTTGATTTGAACATAATAGGTCTAATTCGATTAAATAATTAATCAAATCGAGTAAAGTATTGATTAGGATAGATCAATTAAATTTTAAGACCATACAATTATTGTTGATCAAATCAATTAAATTTATATATAAAATCAATTAATCAAAAGACCTAATTCGGCTCGATAGCTTGAGCCTGATTCACTTAAGCTGACCTATTTGGATCAATTAATCTATTAGTGTCTAAGATAAGTAATTGATAGATGATTATTTAATTGATTCTGTTTGCTTACTTGATCAATTTATTAGTATCTAAAGAAGCAACGGGGGGGCCTCTACCAATCTCTACTTATCTGGCTAATTTGAAAGATTGTCTTGAATAAAGTTGCTTGGCGATTTGGTTTGGCCTATGTCAATTAGATCGATCATATGATGACTGATTAGATGAGATCTAAACATAAATATTTCCATAAATATTAAGTCTATAGGACTTCCACCATTGTAGATGTGCGGGCGTGGTATTGGTGTTGATTGTTCTCGATTGGTCACATGGTTCAGTTGCATTGAAAATACACAACCACTCTATTAGTAAAGAGTTGCTCCAGGATAAGGATGGAGTTGGACCCAATAACTATTAGGTGAGAGACCCAATGATGGCTTTACACTTACTTATGAATGGTGGGTCAGATTTAACTAAAGAGTGTGGTCAATAACTATTAGGTGAGCCCACATAACTTAGAGATCAAGTCACTGCAACATGCTTAGAGAAACATCTGGGCAAAGAGTTATCCACGCATCGATGTGCATGTTACCAATAACTATTAAGTGAGATGCATAACATCGATGGGACTGCAGCATCTATTAGAAATTCAGTTATCACATTAGAATTTTCGCTTCCCATCAAGGAGTGGAGGGATCCAAAAAATTAGTGAGAGTCATTGTTTGCTTCTTACGATCCCTAGAGTAAATATAAATTTAAAGTACAAAAGTCTAATTTGAATCTTTACTCTCACAATTAAATCATGTCAGCTTCAAACCCTTTAGCCCACATCCTTGAGTCCAATTATTTGATTGGAACCAATTTTAAAGACTGACTAAGAAACCTCAAGATTGTCCTGACTTCTAAAAATTAGGTCATGTACTCGATCAGGAACCCCTAGTGTTACCAAACCATTCTACTGCTGAGCAAAGAACAGTATATAAAAAGTGGATGGATGAAGATAGTCGGGTTAAGTGCTATGTGCTAGCTTCTATGTCAAACAAGTTGTAGAGCTAGCATGAGCATATGCTCACTATCAGGGCTTTGATCACTCACCTATAAGAGTTGTATAGTGAGCAGAGCTGAACTGCATACTTCAAAGTGTCCAAGAGACTCTTCAATCTGAAGATGCGCAAAGGCAATCAGTCCATGAGTACTATATGATAGTGATTAAAGACATTAAGGAGCTTGAAAAGCTTGAACTTGATATGCAAAAGAAATTACAGATGTATTTGATCCTTTAATCCTTTACGAGTTTATATAGTCAACTTATTGTAAATTTTTATATGAACAAACTAGATTACACTATATTCAAACTGGTCAACATGTTAGTCACTGTTGAAGAAATTTTGAAGAGTTCAAGGGGCACCATTCTCGCTATAGAGCGGACTTCTTCATCCAAGAAAATGTTTGGTTGGAAGAAGAAGAGTAAATCTATGAAGAAGCAGAAGAAAGAGAGCAAGCCAAAGAAGGATATTCCGAAGAAGGCTAAAGCAAAGAAAAAGTATTTCTACTATGATGCTGAAAGCCATTGAAGGAGAAATTGTCTACTCTATTTGAAGAATCTAAAGATCAAAAAATGTGACAAACCTTCAGAAGGTATGCTCATAATTGAATCTAATCTTACAGTTTCTTCTACTTCTAGTTGGATATTGGACTTTAGTTCGAGTGCTCATATATGTACTTTAATATAAGATCTAATACAAAGTAAAGATTGAGAAAAAGTGACATGATCCTTCAGATCAGCAATTGAGCAAAAATTACTGCAGAAGCCGTTGCCACTTATCTTCTTCGATTATCATCAGAATTTAGATTAGATTTAAAAGACTGTTATTTATTCTTGCTAGTCAGAATTTGATTTTCATATCTGTGCTAGCACAGGATGGTTTTGATTTTAATTTAATTAAATTTTATTTATTTATTATAAATAAATTGATTGTACGTGATCTTTAATTGACAGTCTTTATTATTTGCATATTGATGTAAATATGAATTTAAATAAGCAAGTAGTAAGTATCATAGGTCAAAAGAGATCTAGAGATGAAATTAACTAAGAGTACTAGTGGCATCATAGATTAGGCCATATTGAAGAGGACAAGATAAACAAACTGAAAAAAGATGGGATCCTTGGCTCTTTTGATTTAGAATTATACCCAACTTGTGAATCTTATCTTCAAGAAAAAATGGTCAAGTTATCCTTTATAGGACATGGAGAAAGGGCCACCGAGGTACTTGTCCTGGTATACACCGATGTATATGGGTGATTTGATGTGCATGCCAAAGATAGTTATAGCTACTTCATCACCTTTATCGATGATCTATCATGGTACGGTATGTGTATCTGATGAAACACAAGTCTAAAGCCTTTAAAAAGTTTAAAGAATTCAAAAATAAAGTAAAAAATAAATAGATAAATCTATTAAGGTTCTTTGATCTGATCAAGGAGGTAAATATCTTAATTAAAAATTTTGAGATATCTTAAGGACAATGACATAATCTCTCAATGGACTCTTTCTAAAACACCTCAGCTTAACGGAGTATCTAAAAGGAGGAATAGGATCCTATTAGATATGATCAGATCCATGATGAGCTTCACTGATTTATCCTTAGATCTTTAGGGACATGCCTTATTAACTTCAATTCACTTATTGAATAGGGTTCTATCAAAATCCGTTCCTACCACACCATATGAGATATGGCATGGTAAGAAGCTGAATCTAAGTTATCTTAAGACTTCAAGATGTCCGACCTATGTCAAGAGACAGATGGCTAATAAATTAGAGGATAGATCTGTAATAGCTCGTTTTATTAGGTATCCAAAAGAATCAATAGGATACGACTTCTACTTTCCATAAGATCACAATGTAATTGTGAGTTGGAAGCTATATTCCTAGAAATACAATTTATCTAGGATGGTGGCAGTGGGAGGTTAGTTAAGCTTGAAGAGAGGTCTCTGAAGAGTAAAAAGCTATGGATTCTTAGAAATCCATTATTCATGAGCCAATAGTTGATGTTCCTCTACTACCTCGTAGATCTAGCAAGATCTCTCATCCTCCTGAAAGGTACATGAGTATACTTACAAAGAAGTAAAGAATATTCTTTATAGAAATAAGAGTCATGGTGATGATTCTAATATATTTGATGAGATAATGTCTGACATCGATTTTGAAAAATGATTTGATACATTGAAGTTAGAAATTGACTCAATGCACTTGAACCAAGTATGGACCTTAGTAGATCCACCCGAGGGTATAGTACCCATTGGGTATAAATGGATCTACAAAGAAAATAGGTGCAGATGGTAAGGTAGAGACCTATAAAGTTAAGCTTGTGGTAAAAGGTTATAATCAGCGTGAAGGTATTGACTATCGAAAATCTTCTCGTCCGTAGTTATGCTGAAATCCATCCGCACTCTGCTTGCTATTGCAGCTTATTATGATTATGAAATCTGACAGATGGATATAAAAACTATCTTTTTGAATAGATATCTTGAGAAAATATCTATATGGAGCAACCTTTGGGTTTCACATCTGATGATGGTGATCATCGAATCTGCAAGATGCAAAGGTCCATATACGGATTAAAGCAAGCTTCTCAGAGTTGAAATCTTCGTTTTGATGAAGTGATCAAATCGTTTGATTTCATCAAGAATGAAGAGAAACTTTGTGTATACAAGAGGGTCAGTAGGAGCACAATAACATTCCTCGTATTGTATGTGGATAATATTTTTTCATTAGGAATGATATTCCCATACTGACCTCAGTCAAAAGATGATTATCTAAGAAATTCTCCATGAAAGATCTAGAGGAAGCATCCTATATTTTAAAATTAAGGTCTATAAAGGTAGATCCAAGTGGATACTTGGCTTTTCACAGAAAAGTATAAAGAGAAGATGCTGAAAAAGTTTAGCACAGAAAATCCTAAAAAGGAACCATTGCTATGTACTCAATTTGAAATAGCTATTACTATGAGTGTTACGAGCAGATATTAATCGAATCCAGACTGAAAGTACTAGATTGATGTGAAAATATTCTTAAATACTTGAGAAGGATTAAGGAGTTATTCCTGATCTTTGAAGAAGAGTCAGAGCTAAGAGTGAAAGGATACATAGATGCTGATGATAGAATATCTATATCAGGGTGTATTCTTATGCAATATTGGTTTGATATGTTGGAAACATTCCAAACAACTGACAATGGAAGCTGAGTATGCTATGGATGTGTAGGATGAAATCTGATTTTAATGTTGGTTATAAAACTGGATATCATACCATTAGATGCTATGACAATGTACTGCAAAGACAATGGTGCCATAGCCCTCGCTAAGGAGCCAACATCTTACCAGAAGTCCAAGCACATAGAGTAGCAGTATACGTGACTACCTCGAAAAGAATATATGGAGGAGCGAAGAGTAGACTCCGTGGATAATGTGGCTGACCCACTGACAAAGCAATTAAGCCAGCCAAAGATGAAAGTCCACCTTGAGAAGATGGGACTTAGATTAATGGTCAATTCACTTTAGTTCAAGTGGGAGATTGTTAGATGTATGTCCTACAAGTCAATATAGCTGATATATTATAATAAATATAGGATATAATTTTGTACTTAAAATATTGATTTGATCAATAAAGGATAATTAATTTCATTCAATAGTGATGTGTCTTTGAATCATCCACAGAATTAATACTTCGATACATATTCTTAAAGTGTTAAGAATCAGAGGCACATATAAAATTTTAAATACTTTCGGTCATAGTATCATCATGAGGATGGTGATCAATCCAGATAGATTGGCACACAAATATCTTTCTTTAGGATAGATGAGTCTCTAATTTATAGTATAGAGACACTAAGCAACGAGTGTGGGTAGTTGTTAGAGAACAACTAGTACTGAGTATGATCATACGAGAGATCACTTGAATTTTTATTCAATCATCAGTGATCGTCTCAATGCTGTAGTTGTGTGAATGATCCTTTAATCTACGATGATATAATTATTCGTAGTGAAGCTGTTGGAGTTTGACAGACACATAAACATCATCTCGATGAGATCTTGTAGTGGATGTTGGCGATAGTTGGTCCACTATAGGAGTAGAGTGTGCATCTAGATGGAATCTATCAATCTTGATAGAGAGGAGTAGTCTTATGAGATTTGAAAAGCTTAGTCTGAGAGTCTGTGGCCACAGCAGTGTGATTGATGAAAAGAGTTTCATGAGGATCATAATTGGATTTGAGCTAATCGAATCTATCATATGACTGATGATGAGGTTTGACGATTTATCCATAACCTATTATCTAGTTGGGACTCATGATAAAGGATTGAATTATATGTAAACTCTATCTTGAGGTTCTTTTTCAGTTCTACTATGTTGTCACTATATACTGCTAGATATTACTGGTGGATAATGAGAGCTCATTAGGATTGCTCAAGATCGACAATCTTAATGAGTTAGAGTGAAATCATTCTGACTCATTAAAAGAATTTCAATGATACTATGATAGAGATCATGGTATATCTTACTACTAGATAGAATGAAACCTATGGGATCACACAACAAAGGGATTAGACCTGAAATAAGCAATTGGACTTATGAAGTCTTAATTGGATTTAGAGAAATCCTATTGGGTTCAGGATAATCTTACTAACACATGATTGAACCCAATTTTCTCTTTGTACTTGAATTTTTTATTTGATAAGATTAACTTAAGTTAAATACCTACTAATAATCTAAATGAATTAGATTCAATGGGCTCTAATTGTTGGGTACCTAAGATTTTAGATCATATACATCAAGGGTTCAAATACCTTAATCAAATTTTTTGATTGTTTGCATTGGGGTGCCACTTGATTTGATCAAGTTGGGCATGCCCACATGATAGAGGGTGTGTGGGACCAGCAGGGGGTATCCCCTAAGCCCCATGTGGCATATAAACAAATGGATGAAAAGGCTCCAATAGTTGGCACCTCATAGATCTCCTAAAGGGGGTCAAATATTTAAGGCTACAAGAATTCCTAATGCAAGTAGAACTTGTATTAAGGGGCTATTTAGTTTTGAATGGGATTCAAACCTTTTGTCTATTTAAACGAGCCTTCTTTAAAGCTCTAAATATTAGATTTTCAGTAGCCCCACACCTTCCACAAACCCACACCTCTCCCTCTCTTCTCCCTTCTAGTTCCAATGCCCAAGGTGTTGGGCATCCTCTATCTCCACGCCCAAAAGGAGTTTGGACATCCTTCTTGCTTGCTGGTTTTCAGACTTTGATTGCTTCATAATTAAAAAATAAGAGAAATAAAAGAAGAGAAAAAAAGATCAAGAAAAGGATCAAAGAGTTGATCATAATCCAAGCTTTGTTCAGATTCACAAGATGATCGTTCTTGGAGAAAAAAGATCGACAATATAGAGTATTGTTCTAGGCTGATCCTAAGTTGATACCCATAGAGGTCAAGCACTTGCATGGCTAAGAAAGAACCTACTTTCTTTCAGATGCAGATTTGAAGAAAGGAATTACGAAACAGGTATGTGATTCGATCACATATTTAATTTCAACATAAAATTCAGCATGTGTTCAATTTCAGCATATGAAGTAGACTTATATTTTATATTTTTTGTATACATAATTTAGATTAAAAATATTTTAATCTTCTATTCTGCTACATTGATTTAAAAAAAAAAATTGAAACACATATGTATGTCCCTATATGAATTTCAACACCTTGAACACCAATTATTGATAAACACCCAAAAAGAGCACTTGTTTGCATGAAATCAAAGGAATCGCATAATGCAAGTGTTTTACTATGCACTTATTTGGTCTCTTAGCCACTAAACTTTTAATATGATGTGGATACTTTGTTTCAATTGTTTCCTTACCATTTTTGACCTTTTACCCTAGCATCCAATGGCATTGATGATGGTTGCAGGAATATCAACAATGTTTAAAATCAAGAGAGAAATTTGAAGAGGAGTGGATGCTCGTTGGAGGGTCATCGAAGAAGGATCTCATTAGAGTCATGGAACAAAGATATCATCAGACAAGGGTTGATGATGGATGGGGTAGGGAATACCATATGTAGGCATTTTGATGAATGATCGTTAACAACTTTAGAAAGGAAGAGTTGCACTGACTCAAATAAAAATTAAAAGATAGGGATAGCAATTTTAGTTGATCTATTGGGTATCTTACTTGATCAGAATTCGGGTGGATATGGATTCTAGAAAAGTACCTAAAGTAGATTTATGTCGGATATAGGTAATGATATGTCCCACTCCAAATCTGATTCGATATAATCATTATTTAAATCCTTCTTTCAAAAATTATAATTATTTTTAATATTTATATAATAAATTCCTAGTCCAACCCAGCTCTCTTATCTACTCAACTTGACTCATACATCTATTTGATCTGATTCAATCCGATTCGAGGGAGGTGTGGGATAGGTATAGATATAGAGATTTTAATTATAAGGTAGATATGAGTATGGGCCGACTCATATCTGATCCACTGCTATCTTTAGGTTTAGTTGAAATATTTTAAAGAAAAGGAATGCATTGCAATATGGTGACATTTGAGAAGGCCTGATGTAATTTCTCAATATAAAACTAGTAAATGGGAGAAAAGCTCGATCGCATGGATGATACAATATTTTGCATATCTAATATATCTATATTAAAATGGAGGCCTCTGCATTGGCAGGGTCTCCATTTGACACATGCAGTAATGAAAAGCTTCCGTCGGCTACATTGCAATACTTGTGGAAGCATTCTGAACCTCGTGGAAGTAGTCTTCACCCTATGCTCCTGAAACCTTATGGTGCCACATCGCACGTCGTCCTTGACTGAAGGAAGTCCGATTTTCTTGATATGCATGCGGAGATCAGAACATATAGATTTTAATTTTAAAATCATAAATACAGGAAAATTAAACTGACCTAGAATTAAGCAATTTTAAATCTAACATGCATAAAATATAGGTCTAATCTACACATGTCAAAAATATTCACATGCTGAAATTAAGATGCTAAAAATAAATCAAATTTAAATTTAGACCTTTATCTTTGCGCAAATAAATCTTCACCACGATTTGATAGTCCGTGATATTTGGTGAGGTTCCTGCATAGCCACACATACATCCAACCTCTATGGATATCCACTAAGACTGATCTGATCAAGAGGACTCGATCTCATCAGGGTGCTAGCTCTCTTGCAAAGATCGCTCTCTGGATTATCGAATCGGCTTGATCTTTTGATGCTCTTCTCAAGAGAATCAATCAAATCTATAGGAGGATGTTGAAATCAGATCACATCTGATTTTTTTTTCACTTTTCTCTTCTCAAGAGCAAATCAAGATCTACAGAGAAAGATAAGAGATTAAATCTCTTTTTTTCTTTTTGTCCAACTCTTAGACTAGATCTAGGAAAGAT
>KE505887.1:164136-185158 GCA_000441515.1 Elaeis oleifera | reverse complement strand
TCAACATGTAGTTCATTCTCTATATGTTTTAATTTTTTGATTTAATGCCATGTAATAATCATGTAATAAGATCTTAGATCTAGAGATTCTCTGATTTTATAAAATAAATTTTGATTTATTTTAGTCTTTCGCTGCATGATTTTGAAAAATTTCAAGATCTAACCCTGAAACCCTAGATCTGGTTTGTACACAAAGGACCACTCACACCACTGTGGTATCAAATAAATCACTGACGAGTGAGTAGACATCCAAGTAGTTTCTTATGTTGATCATGCTTAATATAAATTATTCTCTAATAACCATTTGCACTTTTGCTCTAGTGTCTCTACACTATAGACTCGAAACACATCTGTCTGAAAGGAAAGTGATTCATGCATCGATCTAATTAGATCGAGCACCATCTTCTATGATGATCTCTCGATTGGGAGCCTTTAGGAATAACTATCAATAATATATATCCCAAGTTCTCAACACTTTGAGAATATATATTATCATTTGTTAATCTCTTGAACAAATCATGGACACATATAAAACATAATTCGAATAAAACTATCTTTTATTAATGAATAAAATTTATAAGTATAAATTTATATCCTGAAATTATAATATGCATTAGCCAATAATTGACTTCTAAGATACATATCTTTATTTTTCTTCTCTCTCTCTTAGTGCATCTGGGTGGGCACCTGAAAATAAGGGCACAAAAGAAGGAAGTAGGGCACCACTCACAAATTTCTTCGATGAAACTCTCGTAGAATTCTGGTACCACTTCTATCTAGTGCCCCAAAATGCTTCCTTATTTAAATCCAATACCCTAACCTCCTTATCCTATCTATCAATAATTTAAATTTAAGTTTAAATCAAATTCAAACTTAAATTAATGGATAAGGATAAGAGTTGATCGAGAGAGAAGATCAGGAAAGAGGGGCGCCCACTTTTGGCACCCTCTCTTCTCATTCACGCATGCCAAAGAAGGGGGCATGCATCCCCATGCACACCCCTCCTTTCTACCATGAGAGAGGAGAGAGAGTCTTAGTAAATTTGAGACTCTGGCATATAAATCAATTTGAGTTCAATTCGAATCTAATTTGATCCCGATTCGAACTCTATTCGTTCCAGACTTAATCATTTTCTAATTAGGATCCAAATCTAAAATCCAAATGCCCAATTAGACTAAGTCTAATCAAATTAAATTTGATTTAATTAATTAAAACTTGATCCATAATTTGATCTCATCAAATTGTATTGTAACAATTGCAATTAAGTCCTTGCTAATTGTTAGTTGATCCTATACTTGTAACTTTTATAAATTAATCCAAATCGTCAATCATATTGATAATTGAATCACAATCCAACCATTTGATCTGATCAAACTTTTTTTATGTGTGATCCCATAGGTTCTGTTCTATTTGATAGTGAGACATACCATGATCTCTATCATAGTATCATCGAAACACCTTTCAATGGATTGGAATAATTTCAACTCTCATCTAACAAGAATTATCGATCTAGAATGATCCTAATGAGCTCTCACAATCCACTAGTGATGCCTAACAATATGTGGCGATAATCTAACAGAATAGAATAAATAAAATCTCTAGGCGTAGTTACCATGTGATTCAGTTTCTCTATCATGAGTCCTGATAAGATGAAAGTTATGAAAACTCGTCAAACTCCTACATCTATCATATGAATGATTTGATTAGCTCAAGTTCAAATCATGATGCTGATGAAAATTTTTTTCATCAGTCACCTTACTATGGCCACAGACTTAAGGATCCAACTTCTCAAATCCCATAAGACTACTCCTTATCTATTAAGATCGATAGATCCGATCTAGGCACGCACCTTACTTCTATAATGAACCTACTGTAGCCAACATACACTACAAAGATCCAAATAGTTAGGAGACCATATTTATGTACAATCAAACTATAACAATCTCATTGTGAGTAGCCGAGGTACCACAAATCAAAGAACTATTCACATCACTATAACATCGAGAAGATCACTGATGAGTGAGTAGATATTTATGTAATCTCTTGTTTGATCACGTTTAGTACCAATATTCTCTAATAACTACTCGTACTCTCACTCAGTGTCTCTACACTATAGACTCGAGACTCGTCTATTCTAAAAGAAGTGATCTGCATGTTGATCTAATTGGATCAATCACCATCCCTTTAATGATCCATCGATTGAGAGTAATTTAGGTTTTAATCATACATGTCTCTAAGTCTTAACTCTTGAGAATATATATCTTTAAATTATATTATTAATTTTAGGATGATTCTTAAACATATTAGATAAGAATGGATAGAAAAGTTTATTTATTGATGAATCAATAGTTTAAGTATAAATATATATCCTAAAACTATTACAATGTGTCTGTCATATTAGCTTCTAGGACATATATCTAACAACAGCTACATCAATCTCTAAGTCTTGTGATCTCACTTAATAGTTATTGATCATATTTCTTAGTTAAGTCAGATCTACCATTCATCAGTGGGTGTAAAGCTGTCATTGAATCTCTCACCTAATAGTTATTAAGCCCAATCCCATCTTTATCCTGAAGCAACTAATGCTAATAGAGTGGTTGCACTTTCCTGATGTAATTGAACTACTGTGATCAGTCGAGAACAATCAACGCTAGGAAGATGTCTGTACCTCTACAATAGTGGAAGACCATTAGACTTAATATATGTGAGGAGATTTATTTAGGTCTCTTTTAACTATTTACATCTCATGTAAATCTTTAATCAATTAGGGCATGGGCACAGCTCAAATCATCAGGCACCCAAATTCAAAACAAATCACAGTTGGCTAGATAAGTGAGAGATTGATGAGAGGCTCCCTACTGCCAGAGGTAATGGTTCTAATTAAATAACCATTGCTCAATTACTTGCTTTAGACACCAATTAATCTTGATCAATTTCAAATTGGGTTAATCTAAGTGATCGAGGCTTCAGCCACTGAGCCAAGACTAGATTATGGGTCAAGATTTTAGAACACATGCAACTTAATCGATTTGATCCTATAACTATTGTTTTGACCTCGAGCAGATTTGACTTGATCACAATCAACTTCTTGATTCGATTAGATTAATTGCCCATCTCGATTGAGCCCATCATATGCCAATCAAGAATCCTAGGATTCTAATCAAATTAGAGATCCAAATTGGTCTACCCATGAACCCAATGCACAGAAATTTTAGATCTTAACATAAATTTTAGATCTGAATTCAAATCTGAAATGGATTTCAGATTCAGATGAAACAATACATAACATCTTCAGATATGAAACTAATTTCAGATCTAAGAGAAATAATTATTTTAGATCTAAAATAAATTTCAGATCTGAAACAAACTCCTAATAATATCATATATCATGCAGAAATTTTAGATCTTACAAATTTTAATATCCTACATCATTCTAGGATAATCTTTCAGTATAGCTGAATTATGTTAGAGCAACCTTATATCAGAACGATGTCTAATCAATTAATTAAGTTAAAATCTAATTTTTACAAATCAAATTGTAGATCAACATGATTTATGTTCATATCAGAATCTCACTCTGATACCACTATTGAAATAGATGGTTTATGTATGTAGTTTTAAAATTTTGTTTAGCAGCGAAAACAAACATTGATTAAAATATTTTTAATCTAAACCTACATTAGATCTGATCTACTAAACCATCTAAAAGGATCTATCATATGAACATAGATCATGCATCTGAAATCTAATTTTAATAACATAATAAAGAAAGATCAGATCTCCATACCTCATCGTGGATTGATCTACACCAAAGCTGATGATCGTGGATGTATGAGTTTTTCGAGTCACACAAGCGTCCGATTTCTATAGGTATCCACACTAGGTCTTAATCTGATCAGAAGCTTCTTAATCTCTCAGAGGTGCTAGCTTTTTTACAGAGATCACTTCCTGATAGTTGAACAGGATCCTCCTTCATTTCTCTCAGACCCTCTCAGAGAAGAAGAATAATAACAGGAGGAAAAGAGGAACCTTTTCTCTTTTCTTCTCTCTTCCCAAAACCCCATGCCTAAAGAGAGGAGACGCCCAAGAGAAAGAACCCACACCCCTCTATCTAATTTTTCATAGTAAAAATCAAATTTCTCTCATACCACATGCCCCTTCTCTCCTCCTTTATTTTGGCATCTAAGAGATAGATTAGGTCAAACCTAATTAGATAAGGACTTGAATTCAAATTTGAATTCATCCTTATCTCTAAGAGGTGGAGAAGGGAGGTATGGAGAAGGCTTGGGCATGAGATCTCTCATGCAAAACACAAGGGAGCGCAAGAAATTAAGGGTGGCGTCATGGGGCGGTGCTAGAGAGAGAGAGTCCCAGTCTCCCAGTTTGACTGGGACTCTCTTGGTGCTTTAATTAATCCCTAACTATTAGGAATTGGTTGCACCCAAAAGAGAAAAATCCTAGTCCAATTAGAGACTCAATCAGATCCTAATTCAATTAAAAAATTAGTTGCATCAAGTCTTAATCAAATCAAGAATTAGTCTCTCTTACAATTGGATTATCCCATATTTCAATCAGGCTTAATCTAATCAAACTCAAATCAAGCCAAATTGAATCCAATTTAATTAGACTTGATCTTAATCCCATTGCTCAATCAAATTGAGCCAAATTACAATCTAATTGCTAATTAATCTTCTATAACTTCTAACTCTTAGAGAATTACTTTATTGCAATTTTTACATGGATTAATTATCAATCACATTGATAATTAGATCCAACTACGATTCATAATCGTAACTCAACCATCTGATCAGTTAAAAATCTCTATTGTGTATGACCCCATAGATTCTATTCTGTCTGATAGTAAGATATACGGTGATTTTTATCACAATATCATTAAAATTTTTTCAATAGATTAGAATAATTTCAACTCTTCCCAACAAGGATCATCGATTATCAAGATGACACTCGATGAATCTCACAATCCATCAATAACAACTAGCAGTATGTAGTAGCAATCTAGTAGAATAAAATTACTGAACCTCCAGGTGCAGTTATCGTGTGATTTAGTCCTTCTATCATGAGTCCTAACTAGATGGAGGTCATAAAAAATTTATCAAATCTCATCGTCAGTCATATAAGATTGGCTTGACTCGAGTTTATTTATAAATTTTTTTTGGTATTCACACTTGTTTCGACTGAAAATTTTCTGAACTCAATCTTGTGAATTGCATAGGACTTCTTCGTTGCTACCAAGATTGATAGATTCTATCTAGGTGCATCCTACTCCTAACAATGAACCTGAACTTATTGTAGCTAACATACATCGCAAGGATCTAAATGCCTAAGAGATCAAGTATATACGCAGTCAAACTATAGTAACATCATTGTGAATAGCTGAGGTACCATAGATCAAAGGATCACTCATACCACTGCGGTATTGAGTAAACTACCGATGAGTGAGTAGACATCCAAGTAGTTTCTCATGTTAGTCACACTCAGTGCAAGTTGTTCTCTAACAACCACCTATACTCTCGTTCCAATACCTCCACGCTACAAACTCGAGATATATCTGTCTGAAAAGAAAGTGATCTATGCATCGATCTAATTAGATCGATCACCATCATCCTGATGATCCTTTGATCAGGAGTCTTTAGGAATTAACCATCAATAATATATGTTCCAAATTCTCAATACTTTAAGAATATATATTATTATCTGTTAATCCCTTAGACGAATCATGGACACATATAAATATGATTGAAATAAAACTATCCTTCTATTAATAATAAAATTTATAAATATAAATTTATATCCTGAAATTATAATATGTATTAGCCAATAAGTGGCTTCTAAGACACATATCTAACACGTGAGGCAGGGGGAGGAAGACTCCCAGAGCTCGATGGAGGAGAGGCGATGAGGGAACCCGAGAGGGCTGCGGCTCTCGAAACTTGCGGAAGTAGTTTTCATCCTGTGATCCCAAAAACTCACGGTGCGATGTTTTGCATCATCCTCGAGGGCCTCCGCTTGGGAGTCTTCCTCCCACATCGTGCGTCGTTCTTGGCTTCCTCCACCTCGGCGGCCTCCGGCATCCACGTCACAACCCTCGCATCCTGTGCATGTGAGGCAGGGGGAGGAAGACTCTTAGAGCTCGATGGAGGAGAGGCGACGAGGAGGAAGCCCAAGGGGACGGTGGAGATGGCAGATGGAGGTTCACGTCTGGGGAAAAGGGAGGGCGAGGGAGCGGTGGAGGGCGAATGGGTTGAAGAGGGAAGGATTAGAGGAAAAAGAAGAAAGGTGAGGATGGTAGTGCGGTGGCGATGGGTGGGGAAGAGAGCTGCAGCGGCAACAAGAATGAGGAGGTGATGGTGTGACAAACGGGCTTTCTTCTCCACCAGCGAAGTGATAGGGCCCATCTTGATTAAGAAAAGATGAAAATCTTGATCCAATTTTGCACCTGACACTGGGTGGCGGTGAAGGGAAGAAATGTCGTGATGGAATTATCATGGAACTCGGTTGACAAATCTACTGAGTTGATAAGTTTAAATGAGACATAAATTATGACTCTACTGAAATTTGGACCAATGAGTATGCAGGATTTCTATAAACATCTTTTTTGTTCCTAATTTTTCAGCATTTTATTTGATGGTATCAAAAGTAAATGGAGTAGTGGTTTTGGAGTAAGTTATGGCTCATTTCATCAGATGGGGTTTCACTTGAGATGCAACCCATTTTCTATGGACTCCTTGGCATTTATGCAATTCTTCATGCATCTTAAATATTTCTTCTTTTGATACAAAAATTTAAAATATTTAATGATACGGTAGCAGAATAATGGTCCTAATAATAATAATCAGATTAGAAAAAATATTATAGAATGGAAGGATATTTCACAGGAGAAACTCCTCTTATCTGATTTGGATCAATAAATTGGAGCTCCAATCCAACCTGATCCAAGTCTAATCCTATACTCAGCATAATTTAAAATCATATAAATCTTCTTTTTGTTATTACAAATATCTTTATTAAATAGGCTTTCATTGGAACTAATTTATCTATGAAAAAATCTTCATGAAATTAGAGTTGTTGGATAATTTTTTAATTATTTTTAAATATATATAAATAAATAATAAATAAATATTATTAAAAAAATTATATCTTATATAACGCACGGGTTGCAAGCTAGTATATCATGAAGATGCGTTTGAGGTCCCCTTATCAACCGTTCTTTCTTGCATTCAAAAGACTTACGACAGCCCATATGCACCGTCCCGTCTCTACGCGTCAGTTCCAGAGGGTCTAACGCAACAAATGAACGGTCTAGATTTATCATAGTGAAGCACGAGCAGCTAATAGACCATCCGCATATAAACTTCTGTACGCTCCTACGTAAGATAGCGTTGCCGCAGCGACACCCCACCAAGTCCAACGCTTCTCCCCTCCTTCTCTCTCCGTCCTCCCTTGTCTCGCTTCAGCGGTGCGGAGCTCTGCTTCCTTCCCTCTCCGCCAATGCTAGGGGGCTAAACCCTAGTCTTGTTGTTTTCTCTACAGGTAAAATCTCTTGCTTCGATTCTTCTTCGGGTAGTGCTTTTAGATGTCCAGTTCCTGTTCTTGCTGGTTTGATCGCCTGCTGCGTGGAAAAAGACCATTATACGAATTCTCCTTACTTTTTTTGCTTCCTTTGATCGGATGGATCCGACAGTGATTGTTTTTTTTTTTCCCTAATTTGCAAAGAATCGGTTGTTTTGGGATTGTTTGAGTGAATTTTCATCTGAACTTGTTATTCAGAGTTGGGATTGATAGAGACCAGGGTCCATCTCCGAATTTCATGATCTTAGGGTTTAATCGTGAAAAGAGATGATAGCTTTATGTTGTTTATGTAGGTTGTTTGCTGATTAAAGCGGCAGAACTTTTTTTTTTGTTATTTCTCGTTTCTTCTGGGGGTTTGGGGGTGGGGAGGTATTGGGAAACGGTAAGATCCTTTCTTGTCTTGGTAGATTTTGACCAAAAAGATTGACAACCTAGATTTGGCAGTTCTAATCGAGGACTAAGGTTGTGCAGGCTGTTCTTGTGCACTGCTGAGCGTAGCTTGACATGAGTTTGAGTTGTTTTTTCTCATGTATATGATTATGTTGTGATGAAATAGATCATGATTGGTATTTTGTTGCATATATAGTGCTTTTGTCCATATTTGTTTATTGAAATTTGCAAGGTGCGACGAAATTGTGAAAAATGCCTTATAGAGGAATATCACTTGCTTTTGTTATGCTTGACCCATTCACTTAAATGTTGTGGAAAATACCTCCATATCATGCATTATGTAGAACATACATAGTTAAATAAATTCATGAGCTTAGTGTCTAGGAGAGGGAAATATGAGATTTCATGGAGTAAACTACTTAGTTCTCTTATAATTTACTGAGTCTTAACAAGTACAAGCAGGAGAGGGAATGAATGGTTTGTTCCAGAGCATGTTTGATCCGTTAGTATTGTGAACACAGCCTAGGGACATTAAATTAATAATATTATTATTTTTAAGTGAACATTATGGGGATAACTTAAGAACCTGCAGATATAGGTAGATTTCTCACTTTGTTATTTCATAACAAATTGCCTGTAGGAGTAAGGACCAAGATGTCAGACTTGTTACTGATTTTGGTAAAGCTTATGATATAGTACTAAAAGATAATGTGGTGGGAATTTAAAGAAAGTATACTGAATGAGCAAATAAAATGCTTGAAGTTCCAGGTCTCAATAAAATTCCTAAATCTTAAAAACTCACAACACGCTCACACATAAAAAGAAGAGTTTTAAGATCAGACATCATTTAACATTTGTACTTTTTACTGCAATTTGAGGAAGTCAAGCTTGATATGGTTAAGCTGAGGTGTGTGTAATTGGTCTTTGTACTGGTAGATGTAGCTTAGGTGAAAATGACAATGTAACAAAAATGGCAGACCATCCTAATATCAAATCAAAAGTTTCTAGTACTGGAGAGCAGTTAGATTTTGTGTTGTAGGGTCATCTATTTATTCATTGTATGGTATGCTTTGTTAAACAAGAGTTTCATGGTAAAATTGGTGGAAGAAAGTTAATTTGCTGATGTATGCTGGAACATCTCTATTCAGTGACACGAGACATACCAAGTTGTCTCTCCTGACAATTTTGAGGAATTTTATAGAAGATAACAGGTTGATGTATGTGCAAGTAACAATCCTTTTTGGTAGCTGATAAAAATTGTGTCTCTTTGAAAGGTAAACAACTATGTTGTTTGTGATGGGTTGCAGCACGTACATATGGACTCAACTAGTCATGGTCATATAATTTTTAATAATCTTGCAAGTTCTTGATGGTTCCTTTCTATGGATGTCTTGTAACTACTTTATAAGTTGGCAGATTAATGGTGCACTTGGTAACACTTAAAAATGGTATTTGTATATCTTTAAAGTAGAAATGTATTTTCTGATGAAAAAAATAATGCTACGTTTGGTCGGCTGGAATGAGTATTGGAATGGTATGGGAATTCTGAGTTTGGCCTCATTCCAATGTTTGGTATGACAATAAATAATGGAATCATGATTCCTCTAGAATGAAGGAATGGTGATTCCACTCCTAGATGGGAGGAATGGTCATTCCTATGAGTGTGCGACTGAATGATATTTTGGATAATTAACTAATTAGAATTATTTATAATATAAATAGCAATAAATAATATTGTTTGATATGAGATAATTTAATTAATATTTTACTAAAAATATTTTATGAGAAAACAATGAAAATATCAAGTAGCATCCATTGTAATATTATTTCAATTGTTACTTAATGGTGTACTATTTATTATATACTAGCAAAGAACAATATCTAATGTGTATTAAAGTAAAAATAATTAAACCAAGATCCGCGGAACCGGTATTAGAACCCGTGCCAGCTTACCGATGGTATAAGTTACTATGGATTTGTATTAGATGGGACCAGCGCGAATCGACACAGAAGCGAAGAAAGAATCAGAGAGGAGGAACAGAGAGAAAGAGGGGAGGGGAGGGAGAAGGGGGAGGAAAGGAGAGAGTGGCCGGAGGAGACGCTGGTGTGGTCACACGTGGGCTGCTGGTGCACTTAGAGGGCTGTTAAGGCCTCTGCTTTCTCCACCAAATTGTAGTCGAGAGAGTGATAGAAAGAGGGGGAGGAAAGAAAAGAGGGAGGAAAGCCGGCGAAGAGATCGTTAAAGGACCTCTAGTGGGCCACCATAGTTGTCGAATGGCGAAATCGTGGTCTGCAGCTCCACGGGCACGAAACAGGGCAATCGCTCCTATTTCATAGTTTTTTTTTTTAAAAAACTATGATCACAGTAAAGCTGGCAATCGATTTGTCGGTTTCACTATTCATCATTGTTTTCAAAAATTGCGATGAATAGGGGAGGTTGCCTCTGTTCTATGGTCGCGGCTCTGTGCGCGCCTTTTCTGCCATCCGGTGCCCTCTCCGCCGACTACGTCTTCCTTCGGTACTCTCTCTCTATTTCTCTTAATTAAATTTCTTATCAAATGACATGGAGTCGCGCAGGCCTCGGCGGGCCACCATCGGCCCTCCGACAGCATCATCCCCTCTTTGCCTCCCCTCTTATCTCTTTCTTTTCCTCTTTTTCCCTCTTCCTCATCTCATGTTTCGATTAGGAAGGCCGGACTGTCCCAGTTTGCAGCAGGTAGGCTCGGAATGCCTTGAATCATTCGGTTCGGAACGGTTCAACAAACCATGAATTAAACTGTATTGTATAAAATAAAATCTTAGATAAAATTAGAAAATAATTGAAATAAGAAATTAAAATATAGAATAGAAATAAAATATACAAAAAAGCAAGTAGTTCTACAATGTCACCAAACACTAAATACTCCAAAATGTATTTTTAATTAAAATTTAAATGATCTGATTTTTGAGAATGACTTTTAAGCAATACTAAGCAAGCACTATGTTTGTCAAATGTATCATTCTTAGTTTCCCAAGTTTAAAATTCTTATTGAGATTCCTTTTGTGGACGAACAATATCTTATTTTAGAACATTTTGGAATGATAGAAACAAGGCGTGGCATCTTGTTTACATGGTTAATTCCTATGTATCCTTGCTTGGCGGGAGAAATGGCTTGGGCAACCCTAGACATAAGAAGGTTTTTGTGAGACCTTCAAAAGAATGGACTTGTTCCTTTACGTGATTTTGGGGCCTTGAGAATTAGCTATATTGAACTAGAAATAGGTTGTTCATAATTTGGTGCATTCTTCTAGTTCTGCTAGCATATAAAGGGAGGACATTTAGCTTGGTTATCAAGCTTCCACTACATATCCTAGTTCATATGTTCAATCTTGCCTATGTATGGGTTCATATTTGGCATGTTGCTGGAGCATTAGCCAAAGGCAGTATCATTTGTCAATTAGCTGATCCTACTCATTGAGAATTGTGAATAAGCTACTGTTTTTGATCTAGGTGTTTGTATTCGGTGTTTTCATGTACATAGGAAAGATAGAGAAATTCCATGTGGTATTCATTTGTGCTCAATGTTGGCGAGTCTCTAAGTTATGCTCCATGGTGATGAGTCTCTTAGGTTGCTGCTCTTGAAACGAGATTGAGAGATTTCTGCAGCATCATCAGAAAGGATGTTTTATGTGACCAAGAATAAATATTGACCAGGGCCTGTGTTTTGCTTTACGTCATCATTCCTTCTTTATTTTCATATGAATAGAAGTTAATGCAACCATATGAAAGAGACAGAGAGCTTTTCAAAATACTGATGATGCATATATTCATTTGAGAGAGACAAATAGCGTCTTGCTAGTTGAGCATGCACTTCAAGCAATAAATTTACTTTTGAAATTCTTCTTGAACTTCTTTTTCTCCCTTCTATTGCTTTCTCTCTCATGGATAGTGATTCTTTGGTTAATGCTTAAGTTCAAAAGCATTATTCGAGAACTTATCTACAACTTTGCTTTTAGTGCTCGTTTAGAGACTATTTGGAATTAACGTATCAATGGAATTATTTGAAAACTGTTGAATGGGTCATTGTTTCTCGGCTGGTCCTGTAAAAAAATTGCTTTCACAAAGGTTCACAAGATATTGAGGTTTGCGATCCCTTTATCTTTCCTTGTTATTTATTAGGTGTCATATTGGGCAATATTTTGAAGAGTGCAAGTGGGAACCAAGCAGCCAGGGCCACATAGTGCCTTGGCGCTACATGGGTGTTTTTGAGTTCATGCAAATGATTCAAACATAGCAACAATAATAGCACCTCCTGATTGTGGCAGTTGAAATTGTGATAGCTATAGCATATGCTGATTATTGTAGTGGTGGAATCCATAGATGATAATGGCTATAGCAGCAGCTTAGTGGTGATTGAAGCAGAAAGGGTAAAGAGAGTGGAGGAGGAAGGAAGAAATAAGTAATGTTTAAAAGTTGCCATGATACGCAGGCAGTCAAGGGATTGCATGGCGCATATGCGGTTAGTATTTTTAACCAAATAAAATTAGTAAATACATGAGGTACAACAAAATCAACCGTATACTATTTTTTGGATAAAATCGGGGCGGACTTGGGGAGCCAGTAGGGTCATGTTCCCCCAAAGATCTGAAAGATCCTTAGGCACCTGTTAGTTTGTAAGGCTTGGCTTTTGATCATCCAAAGATTCCTTTTATGCCACCCAAAAGTTCCCATATTATCTCCAGTGTAAAAGCTCCCTCTCATTCATTGGTTAGCTGGGATTGCACAATTCATCTAACTCTGTCATGACATTTGTTACTAATCTATATTGTTAGAAGTTTAGATCATAATGGGATTCCTTATTTGAAAAGTTCTAAATAATCCCATTATAGAATATATTTGAATGGAACTAATCCATTCATCTATAGATTGGAGATATAGCCTGGAAAAAATCTATTCTTTTCCAAAGAGTCCACCACCCATGCACATGCAGTAGAGAGAGAGAGAGAGCGAGGGGGGTATATTTCTCTTATTTTCTTATTGTTCCTCTTTGTTTGCTGGTCCATGCATTCATATATTCTTCTCAAAATGAATCATTAATAGTTTGCATTTTTAAATTATAATATAATTTTATATGCAGTTCAAAGAAAAAAAAGCCTTTTCATGCTTGATTAAACTCTCATTCTGCGTAGCCTTCTTTTCTCTATTCATGAATGGTCTTTGACCCTCTCTCTATTTTTTCTCATACCACCACTTCAATAAAATATCTGGTGTTTCTCACCAAAACAAACAAGAAAATGTGTGATGTCATGCCACTAATTTATTGGAAAAAGAAAAGTTCATCCATGAGTTCCTCTTGAGAAGCTACTCAGATTTCTTTTTGTTCCTTGTTTCTATTTATGAATGAGAAGCCATAAAATGCTTCTAGTTTTATAATTATGTCACCAAAAGAAATCTTGACTTACATACAATCCCATAAGTAAACTTTTGATCTCTGAAATAATCTGGCTAGATATATACCATGTTAGATCAAAATACTTTCTTAGAATTTATTTAAATTATCGAATATTATAAATTAAATCAAATATGATGCCAATACAATATTATAATCTATGAATAAAATTGAAAAGTAACACAATTTAAAATATATTTGCTATTTTATAAAAGTAAATTTGGTTTGTTTCTTATAATTAGGTCAAGTTAAATGTTGTCGATACAATTTTCTTAGCCGCCTCCAAAGGGAAATTCCTGGCTTTAGCCCCATAAATAATATCAATATTAATAGCAATGACAGTTAACATGAATGCTTATTGTTTAATACTAATAAAAATAGTTATAATATAATTGAAACTCAAATTCACCCTTGTCATTAATTTGAACATTGCTCTATCTACATAGACCCACCTATGAATGGGGCATATATTTGGAGCCATAATGCTAAGTGGGCTGCATATGCAGCCAAACAATGCTGATGGAGACACAAATACGGCCACATAATACTAAGGACTGTCTTTTCAGCCCATATGTGGTATGACTGTATATGGTAACAGCATGTAGGCAATATGGTGCAGTCAAGGGACCACATTTGCATTTGGGGCCTTATGCATTGCATTTAAATTACTGGAATAAAATATACTGCTTGCCAACTGGTTCACTGCCATCAAATTCTCCTCTCATTTTCTCTCTCCTCTGGCCATCATAGGGGCACATCATTATGGCTATTGGCGTATTGGTGGGGTTTGTGAGGGCGGCAGCAGATAAAGGTTTGGGGGGGGGGGGGTGGGTTCTATCTGTTTAAGTCATAAACTTTTTAGGTTATTGGGTACCAACATATTAAGAGTTTGACCTGCTAACTAATATAGCCAACCTGTAAAGCAGGGTAGCCAACCCATAAATCAGGGCAGCGCACCTCAAATTCCTACTCTATACCAGGCAGCGGCATATATGCCTGCCCATGGTTAGGTTGCATATGTAGGCAGCCTAACTAGGCAAGGTATCCTGGGAGCAACTTTGTCTAAGGTGGCTGCTTAGGTGTCTTCTAAAGCAGTGATTTTGATACAGTCCTTCAGCGCCAATGCTGCAATAAATTGATACATGCAGAAAAATTCTCAATGTAAACATTAAAACAAGAAAAGAGTAACTAGATGGGAAAAAAGAGAAGAAAAGGGAGTGTGAGAGAAGAAGGGAAGGAACTTAACAGAGGAGAAACTGTAACTGAGGAAAACATTTATAAACAAGCTTAATAATTCAAGGAAACAACGAATTCCAAAAAAAACATGTTGCTCCTTATGGACCGCTATTTATAATAGACTAAACAGCCATGAAAAATTGGTTCCTAATTTTGAGGACCCCCACCTTGTCAACAATGAATACATGAATCTTAAACAGTTTGACTCAAAACAATTGTTCTAATGAACCTGAAACAAAAAGGTGTAATAGGAGGGGACAGATAAAAGGGAAAGTGGAAGAGAAATGGACAAGTATTATCAAATAAATCTATAAACAAGCTGGTTCATTCAAAGCAACCCATAGATTGTGCAAATTTTGTTGCTTCAAATAGACTTCTGTTTGTATTCCTTTCAATAACCTCAACATTTTCTAATCACAAAAAACCTCAAAATTTGAAAATTAACGAGTTTGGAGTCTAATATGATGTGATTCAAAATATAGTTGTTTCCAAATCAATCCAAAAGCTCCACTACCTTTAATCTATTCGCTTGCTTGACATAAAATAACCAAGAGACATAAAATAACCAAGAGCATTCCAAAACAACAAAATACTTGTTAACATGGAACCCTACATGGAAACTGAGGAACTTATTGCAAAACAAATTAAAGCTACTTGAAACCTATTATAACTAACCTAGGCCTTCTTTTCTTTCCACTTTTGATGATCTAATTTCTTGGCAACTATCTTCGCTGGTACATGCAGATGCTTCTGGTTGTATTTTTCAATAGATTCTGAGGCTTGCTTCCCTTCTTACCAGAAGGAAAAGGCCTATAGTAGAACTTGTGGAAAATGGTCTGAGTGAAAATGACTCAAAAAACAAGAGAAAGTCTACCCTTCAAATCAACACAAAATTTGCAAGAAAATATGAAGCAAACAACCTACTTCCAGAAAAGATTTACATAGCCAAGTCAAATCTAAAACAAATCTAAAACAATAGGGTTGCCTCCCTTGTTCCTCACTCTTCTCTTTTCTTTCCTTTTCTTTTTTTTTTTGGTTGTTTGTGTGCATTTATGCATGTTGGGGGTCTGGGGAAAAAGGGGAAAGGGGTGGTGCACTAAGGGGAGTGTGGTTCTTTGCTGTTGGCATTCTCTTCCCTTATTGTTTTTCTCTTATTGCGTTAGGCAGTGCTGGATCCTCTCCATTTCTTATTTTTAATTTGTCATCATCATCATTATCAACATGTCTCATGCTTTCAAAAGAGGTTATACTTACATCCAAGGGCATGAGATCCAACTTGTCCAACATTCATTTTGACAACTAAGGCATCGAAAGTTTGACAATAGGGAATATATTACCTGTAGGTTTGGAAGTGGAGTCTACCTTTTTTCGCAGGCTCATGCCAATAATGTTTGCTCCACCAAGCCAATAAGAGTTGCATTGGAGTTTGGGATGTCGGCTAATTTGTAGCATACCAAGATTGTCTGATTTATAAACAGGTCCTTTTAACCAGTGTTTGATTAATCAATTCCTTCTTCCATGCAGCATACAAGTTACAAGATTTGGCACATGCAAGATTTGTTAAGATGTTGCATGATTAAGCCTCGTTAAACATCATGATGGTGGTTTTTCAGGATGAATGTAGGTGGATACGATTTAATGTTGTGCAGAAGATTTGTGAAGTTCTGGAATATTGTGGTACAAATCATCTTGATGCCTCTATAAAGAGTATTTTTCAGCTCAATTATCTTTCAGAACATAATTGATGGGAATGTTCAAGGAAATGCTGGCAAAGGAAATACTAAATTATTTTAATGGTAAAAGTTGATGAATTATGACGAGACATGTATGATTTGGTTGACATTTCTGATTTGTTGCCATTGCTCATTTGATTACCAAAAAGTGGTTCTTGGTCATATCATCTGAACATCAGGATCCACTTAATTTCTCTTTCATTTCTATGCCTGAATCCTAAGCATAGTTGGTTTGTTTGCATATATCCCTGCTTTGTTGTTGTCAACTAATTCTTTCATCTTGCCCATTGGCAGAAAGAAGATCATGCTCCTGTGGCATGTCTAAGATGAAGCTGATGACACTCTACCATCTTGTCAATAATTTGATGGGTTTGATGTTAGTTAGCCCATCATGTGCTGAATGTTATTAAAACATCTATTTGTTTACACTATCAGCTTTCAGCTTTTGCTTGAGTATAGATGTGTAGACAATAGCATACTATTTGCTCAAATTTCGTGTTCTGGTGTAAGATTCTGTACGGTAATTGCTGAAGTTAGAACTTCTTCGTCTTCCTCTAAAATCTATTCAAGAGGTAATTTAGGATCCTGAGTATTTTGCTTCAAGTGCCATCATTTTATTCTTTTCTTTTGGTGTAAAGGCGATCATTTATTGGCTGGGCTTGATCCTTATATTGTGTGCTTTTTTCTGGATTTATCAGGAAGCTGTAGGTATGGGAGCATTTTGCTGTTGTTCGTGTTCAGAGGACTTCGAAGAATATGCCCATCCAAGCAATCCTATGTATAGGCATTGCATATGCTTAAGATACTTCTTTCATCAGCTGTTCAGTGGGTAATGTTACAAACCACCGGTTTTGTTGACATTACAGTTTTTATTGTACATTGACTTACCATAATTTTATCATAGCTTTGTGCCATTCATATTTTCCACATCTGATTATGGTGCACCCATCTAGAAATGATGTCATGTATATCTGGCCTGCTGGTAGAATCTACAGTCTCTTTGCGATCAGTCCTAAAAGAAATCTGTGTTTAAGTGGGAAATTCTCATCTGTGAATGTGCTTGTGTGTTTTTGATGTTGACGTTTCTACTCCCATCCATGGTGCCTTATCTGAATCATTTTGACCCTTCATTATTTATTGTCTCCAACATGATGTGAAAGTCAAAACACAGATGAATAACATAGCAAACAGTATGGTCAAAGGGCTAATTGCTATTGACTGATGGTGAATGAATTACTAACATTCTGTATACAGATAAATGCGACTGTCTCTCTCTAGGCAAATTATGAATGTCGTGTTAATGGACTATAACTGCTTTGTCCATTATGCAATCTGAGATATTTGGAATGCCATTCCTATTATAGTATATTGGTCCATCTGGTTTAGCATCATCAGTAAATGTGGATAAATGGGAGTACCACACTTTATGAACCTATTTTCCATGTTAAGCAGATTACAAGTTCTCCGTAGAGCTATGTTCTGAAGGTTATCTTTGTAAATCCTGTTTCTGATTCTCTCTTTTCCGCCATACATTTGGCAGTCACCATTTTCTTACTCAATTTCATTGCCCTTCCAGTATAGCGCGATGTTTCAAAGATTGGAGGTGCAGACCGTTGCTTCCTCTGTTCCAGCAGTAACTCCATTAACATCAACAGGCATTGGAACCACTTCAGCTGACAGTTCATTGTCTGAGACCTACCACCTTGTCCCTCAACCTCCACCTTATGATACAGATCCTAGATTTTCTCGTTTGCAACATGATGGGTTGGTCGCTAGGAGGGACAAGTCTATGAGCCACTTACAGGAAGAGTCACAGACCCATCGAAGAAATGAAAGTAGCTCTGCAATGGAACATTTAGGTTCCGTTAAAAAACAGAACAGTGCAGAAACTGAAGAAGAAAAACCTAGCCAGTCTGAATCAGAGCAAAATCTATTTGGAAAAGCTTATAGTACCAGCTATGTGATAGCGGTTTCAGAAGATGAAGATGTTTGCCCTACATGTCTTGATGGTAACCTGGTTTCTCTTTCATTTTCAGGATCATATTATTGTGCTTTTTTTTCGCTTTTTTTTTATAAGTAGATAAAAAATGTGTTGCTTCAATAGGTTGTGTGAGATGTCCTAATATAAGTTCTAATGGGAAAGTCCTATATATTATTAATTTTTTTCATCTTTGCTTTGTAGATTCTTGAATTTATTTCCTTGTCATTTACAGAGTATACTCCTGAAAATCCAAAAATTATGACAAAATGCTCTCATCATTTTCATCTGAGCTGTATATATGAATGGATGGAAAGAAGTGATAGCTGTCCAATTTGTGGCAAGGTATCTAGTGATGTTTTTCTTCCTTTCTACACTATCTTAATTCTTACTTAATATATTTATTCATATTTGTTTGTTTAATTGACTGTTTTAAGGTAGTAATACTGGATATGATATGTTTACTTGTCTTCTCTTTTATTTTCTAGAATTCTCAGAAATTTTGCACAAAATGTTCAAAATTTGTTAAATTAATGGCTGGGTAGTTCTTTCCTCTGATTGATTCTTGTATCATTCCCTTTTTAGCTAAAGCTGTTAATGTATTTACCTATTCAAGAAAGATTGCTGCAGTCTATTGCTAAATAATGGAATAGATAGAACACATTTAAGATCGGTAGAGGTTCAATATTTCTTAGTCCTTGCATTCTCTATTAATTTGTCAATACTTTGATGATGTCTCAGGTGATGCAATTCTGCGAGAGTCCATGATCTAATTTATTTATTCTCTACATTTGGGTAGAGAAATACCAGAGCATGTAGTGTTGGAGGGAATGTTTGTAAATAAAAGTTCTGCAGCTCCAGCAGAGAGCTATCTATCAAGAGAGCAGAGTTCTCAAATATACCAACATGTCCATAAGTAAAAATTCTCCAGCACATTGCTTAACAACTGTTTTTGATGCTACTGTTTACCTTGTATTACATACCATAAGCTGAAAGTTTTGATACATATAGGACTGTCTCTGATAATAAAAGCAGTGTTGCAAAACCTTGTGCCTTTGCTTTTGATTTTTCTTTTCTCCCAAATTTTTGTTAAATGAGGATTTTGGATAAAGAATCAGATATTAGAGAAGTTTGATTAAGCAAGAACTAGATAATGTTAAATGCAATTTGTAGATGTCTGTTTCTTGGCATATTCCTATTCTGTTTCTTATTTCATTTTCATTGCTGGTAAGATCATGATTCTTGAACAACAGGTTTTAGAACATTGATTCCACTTGGAAATTACTTAGTCAGGTCCCTGTAGGGCTGGATGGATGGTCAGCAAGTAGTCTAATTGGATTTCCTAGCAAGTTCTTCCATGTCCAAAGCAGGGATCCATCTTCATGATTAAAAATTGAACCTTTGGAAGAAACCTAGCAACAAATAATGCCTTTTAAGTATATCTTTGAAGTTTGTGAAATTTTAATCAAATTTCCATCAGGTGGCAGCAATTTTATTAAAAATATTGCTCTCGGGGACCGGTGGTTACCCTGATTCGGTGCTTGCCTAGATGTTGTTGTTGGTCCTGTTGTCATGGATGCCATTAAGCATCACATTCATGTCACATATAATTAGGTGTCAGCTTTTCTAGCATGCACTTTATAGGAATGATGTGGATGTGAATTTGTGAAGCTGTTTATCCTAACAGTTGCTGCTTGATTTTGATTCAGATATCCAAGTGCCTATGACTCATTACCAAGTTCAAATTGTGTTCCAACTTTGATTTGTTATCAGTTTTCAAATTATGTGGTTATGGTTTTTACCAAAAAAATTGTGTGGTTATGGTTACAGTTGCTTCTATGTTTTGATCCAGATCCAATCATTCATGGTCTTAGCTGTTTTAAGTTGTAATATAAATAGACATGCTCCTGTGTCCTTGTTACAACTTCCAGTTCATCTTTTGTTGTCACCAACTTGCCATTGAGGCAGACTGATGGAAAAAGGGTGAGACTCTAGTTTTCGTTCTATACATTTTATTTTATACTCTGCTTAGATATATATAATCGGTAACTATAGAATCATCATAATATCATCTCCATTATAAAAACATAAAAAAAAAGAAGCATATATTTGGTATTTTAGTTGCGTCTTCAAATTCGATAAAGATGCATGTCAGGCAAGAGGGGTTAAATTTTTGAATCATTCACCATGAAGAGGCAAACAAGTTGGTCCGCAATGGCTTTTTCTTTTGGTCCTGGGTGATTTATAACCTTTTGAAGGGAAATCAAAGTAGAAATAGAATGCAAGTAATTGTTTGAAGTAGAAATCAGAGCAAATACTTGGAGAAATACCTGCATTTGGAATCTAAAACCTTATTCATTTGGTGGAGGGAGGCGTTTGTTATATTTGTCTGACGAAATGACTGAATGAATGGTGGTATCTTACACATCCAGCTGGTCTCGACCTTGAAAAGGAAAAAAAAAAGAAAAGAGAGGGAAGAGAAATGGTCAAAAAAACCTTGTCTGTCTGCTCCAAACAAAAATCATATGAGGCGGGCATTATAGGCCATCGAATGGGATAGGTCTGGTTTCATGTTACATCTTAATGAGGAAATTTAGAAGTCAAATAGAAATTAAATTTTTTTATCAATGGATTCTGTTATTTTATAACTAAAATAATAAAAAA